>CATIWQ010400210.1:0-12887 GCA_949673415.1 Euphorbia schlechtendalii
AATTGCGGGAATTGACGACTCCCATTAAAGAGTGGATACGGTTTGATCAACTTTAGCTTTCACTTGCATACCTTACAACTTTACTTTGTTTTCTACTTATACTTTCTATTTTGAAGTTTATGATATGTCTATGTGTCATAACGAGTATTTCATCTTGCGTCTCTTATATTAATTAAGTTATATGCTTTCGAGTTAACTTTAAGAGTGATTTCAGGATTAACAAGATTGTGTATAATCATTGGATCTATGATTATAACGATGTTCAGTGAGCCAACATTTTTGGAGTTGTAACTTGCTAAATATGGCTATATGAGAGAGACCCGTACTAAGCATAGTATTAATGTTATCCAGGTTCTTATAAGTGTCATAATTCGTTTACCCTTGATCTAGAAAAGTCATTTCATGTGTTGCTTTGTTGTGAATTATTGAATATTTGGGTACCTAGAACCGAGTTTGTTGAAGTTATCTAGTGTTTAAAAAAACTTTGATTACTTTGCATGTTTTTCTCTACTATACTTGTTCTTAGGGAATATCTATATAATTTACATTTTCTCTAATCTGTTCATGCATCTGTCTATTCATCAGTCTATCATCCAAACCCTCCAATATAAATTATCTTATTTCTTTTGCTCAGTAACTCTAGTTGGTCCTTAGAACCGAATTCCTTCCCTGTGGAATCGATATCTTTTAAAACTATATTGCAGTGGTAATCATTTTTCTATTTGATAAGCGGTACTAACAACACCTGTTCATATTTAGAACTTTTATCTTACCAGTAGAAAAGTGGGGAACAAGGTTTTTGGCACCGTTACCGAATATAAGCCTAACGGAACGAGTGTAGTCAAAATCTTGCGAACAAGTTTTTGGCGCCGTTGCCGGGGAAGGTAAGTGCGTTCTAAGAGATCAAATTGCCGGGGAAGGTAAGTGCTTTCTAGAGATTAAATATTTGGAGACTACGGTACATTTTCCAATTTTATATCTATTTGTTTATTTCCTAAACTATATAATTTGTCGATCCTAACTTGGATGTGAAAAGAATATGAAATAATCATCTTGGAGGTAATACGTTATATTATTACGTCTGAATACTCGAGAAATAGAAGATATTCTTCTATTTTTCCTATTCATGTTCGCAACCCCCATTCGCGCTCGTGAATCCCTTAATAAAACTTCTATTTCTCAAATTTTGTGAGTCACAATCGTGACATATAATCACAATCGCGACTTGTGCGATAACTATAGCTATTTAGCAGTTATTCGACGGTTATTCCTCAAACCTCTATAACATTGATGTGCGAGTGTTCATCAATTACTCACTTCTGTAATATGAAATCTAACCTTTCTAATCACAATTCAATTCCAAATCTGAAACTACTTCATTTCTTTCAGAATATCTTTCATTTCAAAATGGTTTTCGAAAACAAATCCAATCTAGTTCTTCCATCAAACTTACAAGAATGGTATGAGGTACCATTCCCGATCCATTCTCGTGAAGAAGGAGATCATTTTGAGATAATCAAGGATGCTAAATACAAAAGTTTCTACACCATTCATAGGAACAGTTCATCAACCTTGGAGTTTATGATAGGTTCTTATAAGTGCATAATTCGTTTACCCTAGATCTAGAAAAGTCATTTCATGTGTTGCTATGTGGTGAATTATTGAATATTTGGGCATCTAGAACCAAGTTTGTTGAAGTTATCTAGTGTTTAAAACAACTTTGATTACTTTGCATGTTTTTCTCTACTATACTTATTCTTAGGGAATATCTATATAATTTACATCTTCTCTAATCTGTTAATGCATCTATCTATTCATCAGTCTATCATCAAACCCACCAATACAAATTAACTTATTTCTTTTGCTCCGTAACTCTAGTTGGTCCTTAGAACTGAATTCCTTCTCTGTGAGATCGATATCTTTTAAAACTACATCGCAACTGTATACTTGCAGTGGTCATCATTTTTCTATTTCATAAGTGGTATTGACAACACCTGTTCATATTTAGAACTTTTATCTTATCAGTAGAAAATGGGGAACAAGGTTTTTGGCACCGTTACTAAATATAAGCCTATCGGAACGAGTATAGTCAAAATCTTGCAAACACTTTATTGAATTAATTGTAATATTTATGCATACTTTCTTTCTGCCCATGCACAATCTTGTGCAAGCTTCTTGTGACTAATCCGGCTAGAGTAAAGCCCAATAAGTGCTTGCAGAGCAATCAATTTATCCTAGCTACCTATGGAGTTAGGAGGTAAAGTTGTAAACCATTTAGCAGCGAGTCCCCCCAAGGGTGGATGAAAAGTATTTGCATATGTATACCTCAATTGCTTTGGCATTTTCCATTTGATTTTTATAATCTCTAGCATGGTAGTTTGGGTTATCTTTACTTTTATATTTGTCAGATGTAGGCAAGAAACCCATCCTCGACAAGAGTTGGTCCAATATGTTCCTTTTGAATGATAACAAGTTGGTTTTGGACGTTGCCTCATGATATGGAACTGCGAGTTTAGTGAAAACCCTCCTGACTTTCTTTTCAAACTCTAGGTCATCTTCCTTTTCATCACTTTTTACTTTCACCGGCTTCTTTGTTTTCTTCACTCTAATAGGTTGTTCAAGCAAGATATTTGTTGTCATATTTTGAATAGCAACCAAAGTTGGCCCTATATCTCCAGGTTGGATGTTTCCATCTTTCATGACAGCCACTAACTCTTGGAGCAATGATAGTTGTGTGGATTGAACCACATGGGTATTGTTGTGTTCCAGTTGGACTGTTACCTCTGGATGAGCTGTTGTGACTATGAAAACTAGTGGATTTGAGAGAAGTATGTTTGGTGTGAAGGAATAGATTGTTGATTAATTATAAAATCGAGGCGGCAAGTATCACACTAAGGCTCTCTCTAAATCCCCCATTAATTTTGCATAGGCCTTACTTCTTTCAATCCAACTCTATTCATCAGATCTCCAAAGATTACGCCTAACGCGTAATAGCTATACAACATCGACTTTCTATACAAATCCATCTACTCTAGTGGCATATTGTATTTTTGCTACAATTCTAGGAGAGGGTTACTACCCTTTGAACTTCCAGCACTTATAAAGCTGTTTGTCACCGTGGTGAGTGGCTCTCCGGTGGATATCATGCTCGTTGTGGGTGGAGCAGATGTTTGGTTTAGATGATTTTCTCCTTTCAAGGTGTTAGTTTCATCAGTATTCCCAATTTGGGACATGACTCACTAACTTTTATAAGTTTTCTAATTGTCGAACTATTCTTTATTAAAACTGAGATTCTATCCTGAGCAAGATAAATCATTCAACGGTCACAGCACCAATGAAAAATTAGTCTAGAAAAGTAGATCCACGTGCTAATTTTCTAACTGAGATTGACTCCTCAAACTCCTCACTATGATGGTTGAAGATTCCTGAAAAATAGAAGTGATTGCCATGGGGACTAGCCGTGTGATTGGTCTAGCCTCTTCGATGCTTAAGTTAGATCAGTTTTAAGAGAGAAGGTAGAGAGTTTTGAGTGTTAAGAATATCGTACCGTTGAATGGTGACCCAAGGGGGCCTTTTACAAGCTTGAGAGGCTCCTAACTCTGTTAGGAGAGAGAGTTATATCCTAAATAAGACTACAGTCTAAATAGATAATTATCTCCTCAATAAGATAGAATTTGATCATATATAAGGAGAATGTTGATTATGATATATTACTTTCCTTGGGGAGAAAGCCCAAGAAGTAGAATCTCTATTTTATCCCTTGTTTAACGCAAACCTTCCAGGCGGCTAACCGACTCTGTTTACCATAGTCCTAGTCTTATCTTCTTGCTAAGATAAGGTTAAACTTGATCTTCTTGGTACATTGAGGTGGCTGTATCCTCCTAGATATCAAAACTGTGATGGACATGCACTTAGTGATATTTTACTATGTTATCATAAAGATATATAAAAAAAACATTTAAATTTATATATATATATATATTAGACCGATATTTTGGAAATAAACATTTTTTATCATTCGGTAAAAACAACTTAAATGATGAAAATAGTATTACAAGCTATTCCATTGGTTGGAATTTGGATGACTTAAGAAATTTGGATCATGCATTTAAAAACAGGCAAATTTGAAATATATAATAATAACAGTTAAAAAGTCAATCAGTGGATGTGGCATGCGTAAATTAGTGTTAGGGAGAAAATTAGAGGATTGATTTAATTTTTTATTTAATAAGGTTTAATACATACTTAACACCCTCACCACTTGCCCCCTCAATCTTGAAAAATCTTTAACAATCCCTAAACCTGAAAAAATTGTAATCGCTATCCCCCTCAGTACCACGTTGTTTGAGAAAAATAAAAATTATAAAAATTAAACCAATTACAATGTTACAATTTGGTCATTTAACACTTAAAAGAGATGTGTAATTAAAAGAGATTTGTAATGAGATATTTGCGCACTGACTGACATTAATCAGTGCCGATCTAAGGGAGCCAATCAACATTCTTTTGGAATTCAAAGCATTGCAGTTACTAATGAAAAATGCAAAAATAATTAGGGGATTTTATGGATTTACTATAAAAGGGCAAAAATATTTTGGGTCGTTCCATCTTGCAATTTTTAAAAGTTCGTAATATTAAATTAGGTTTTCATTATACGTGAATGTTTTTTTCCTTGTGTTTGCCTCTCTCCCTTTCAACAAGTATTCTCAGCTACGTTCTTCTTCCCTCCTTCAAAACCACCATTGACCAAAACTTGGCCGAGGCCTCTTCTTCCTCCCTCTCTTTTCCTCGTCATAATCCTCTATCGTGGTCGCATAGGTCCTTTCGATCCGATCTCGATCGTTCATCTCCTCTCTATTACCACCGCCAGTTCTAATGCCGATCGAAGACCTTGTTGCAGTAACTTCTCTGTTTCAATCAAGTTTTTGTTTCAATAGGCTTCTTTCTTTTCCATCGATCATTTCTTGTGTTTTACTCTACCAGAGTACCGAATTTTTTGAAATTTAATCTTTGACTCTTCAGACGGTTACGGTATTGGAGGTGAGTTTTCGGAGTTTTGCAATTGTATTAATTTTGATTGCCTATTGAGGCAGTTTCATGTAGCTATAGCTTCCTTATGATTCTCGATTGCAATTGATGTTGAATAAGATAGGTGTGGTGGCAGTTACTATACTTGTTGTTTGTTCAATTAAACATTGTTGCTACTAAATTGATTTCTAGTTTAGGAGCATTTTCGTTAAAATTGGTTCAAAGCAAAGATGCAGCTTCTATAGATTTTAAATAATGAATGATTTGAATGATGGTGAAGTGAAATTGGATCAAAATAATGATCAATTGGAGTGGCAAAGGCATCAACTTATTCGACTAAGTTAGAAGATTAGATTATGCATGGAAGTTATTCGATGAAATGTAGAAAAGAGGCCTAGTTTTTCATTCTAGTGATATTTTGAGCACTGATTCATGGAGCTGTGGAAAATGGTAGTACACATAATCTCTAATGTTTTATAATTTATTAGTTCTCTATTCTTTTTTCATTCTATGGGAATTCATAATCAAAAAGTTTCCATCACATAGTTAAACTAGACATAGTGAATTGTTTGGTTTACAATTGTATGTATTTGTGTTAGGTTTTCCAGGTTATTTATTGTTGGTCAGATTGAACGATATAATTTTATAGACAACTTTTATATCATTATTAGATTCTTACTCGGCATAATGTTGAGTTTCTTTGAGAAGATGAAAGCAAAGTTACACAAGAAGTCTGAAGCTAAGGCGACCTCATTCTGTAGATAAACTTTCTCAATATATGCAGCTGATATTGCAATTTATAGATATATTGACGCAAAATTGGTTTTTGTTACAACTGTAATACCTAGTATAACAACTTTTATACCATGTATGCGAGGAACTAAAACATGTTATCTCACAAGAAACTCAAAATATTGTAACTTTATGACAAGGTGTGAGCATAATAGTTTTTATACAAGGTGTGAGCGGACGACGTTCCACCCGCGGGGTCGCCGCAAGGCGGCGGCCCCGTGAGATGGGGCGTGGGGGTTTTCGAAAGGAAAACGTTGTTTGAAAACATGTTTTTCAAGCTTAATAGACTCGACACCTAAATCTCTAGCCTATGTTACAAAGTCGTCACCCGAATTAGCTCTTCCGGGAAAATTTGGTACAGCTTAGATCCGTTTGCCTAATCCATACTATAAAATAGAGATTCGGGTTCAGGATGAGTTATCTATTTCATCTTCATTTGAGTTAAATTACACTATGAGAGAAACCACTAATATGCGAACTAAACTATATATTTTCAGTTTATTTTTAACACATGCATAAAACAATAAGTAAATTACGGGAAGTAAACATGTAGGAAATTAAATGCGCCTATCTACGAGGAGATTAATTACATCATTAGGTTTGGGGGTTTACAAATCGCCTAAATACATGGAAATCTAAGGGATACAATCACCTAGAATACATCGATATCTAATAAATATTACATTTGATTTTGAAATTGAAAGCTATACCTGAAGGAAATTAAACCCTAACATACATCTATCCCAAACTACCTACATCCACAAAGGTTAGCACAGGGGATATTACACAACACAAATATGTACCAAGTTTACAATGTATGCTCGATTTCGATTTTGACAAGACCCGTGTGGTTGAGGTAAAAACAACAGAGATTTCGAAGTTCTTATTTCATGAAAATTGTTCATTTTTATTTTCAACTATGTTGATCATTTTTATTAGTGAAAATGCCGCATGTTATATTGTTGGGTCGGTCATCCGGGAACTTGAGTTCCCTTCATGTAGGTGACCTAAAAAAACATTTAGAAACATAAATCTAGGCTGAACATGCATAACATAGCCATCGTTTGAGTTAACAACGGTAACGATCCCTATGAAGGGCGATATCGATATGAATGGCCCGAAGCGCTTCCGTTTCTATTCCAAACCTTAATCAACATATTAATACAATTATAAATCATGTATAAATCCTAAATAATTAAAATTTAGAGATTTGTTACTCCCAATGATGAGTTTCCAAACTCAGAAGGGTCTCAACGGGTCATTCTGGGCTCAAACGATTCGAAACTGAGCAAAACAAAGCGAAACTGCATTCTGCCAAAGCCTGTGTCATTAATGACATTGAAATTTCATTAATGAAATTAGGTGATGTTATTAATGACATCGAGTTTCCAGACATGCAAAAAACACACAAAAAGAGCATAATACAGCAAAACGAAAACCCAAAACTTCAAATGATCATAACTTTTGTTATACTTAACCGATTTGGAAGATCTTTATCATTCTAGAAAGCTCAATATGTGTAGAATGATTCTATGTAAACAAAATATTCAAAAATATTTGAAATCATACTGCATTTTTTGGAAAATAGATTGGTGTGCAAAAACAAAAAATAACCGAAAAGAAGATGAAACTTCAAAAAGAAAAGCATATAAACATAAGTACAAACTCTATGAACTCAGAGGCTTACCCCATAGTCATGAATCCACATTCTTTAAGGTCCATGAAGTCCTCCGGGAAGCTCTCCTTGTTTCTTTTTTTGGTTGGATTTGGTGATTTATCGAAAATCTTTGGAAGGGATATATTCCTTGCCAAAGTAGATGTTTCAGATGGTGTAGTAACCTTCAAGTGAGTGATAAAGATGTTTTAGACTCTCCATTCAAGTCTAAAACTCAAGCATTGCCTAAGTGATCTCTAAACCTCAAATTTGCTTAAAGGATGAACTAAACCTCAAATTTGCTTAAGAGATGAACAAATGGACCCTTGTGACCCAAGTTCATGCCCTATCCATGAACTTACACACTTAAGTTATAGAAATACAAATTCAAATGGATTAAAAGATGATTATTTGGTTATGAAAACACTTAAAATACCTTCAAAATACTTAAGAACAAAACAAATTTAAAGGAAACTTTCTTCTCAAGATTCCTTATTTTCTATGATTGTTAAAAACATTTTTGCTAAAATATTCTTGGTTTCTTTCCCCCTTTTCCTTGCTGGAACTTAGCTCTCTTTTAAGAGAGAGCTCCCTTCAATCCAAAAAGTAGTCCAAGTTTTTTTTTTCCATTTTTACAACTTAATTCCTCATCCCTATGCAAATGTTGGGGATCTAAAGTCTTTAGTGGGATGTAGCAGCTATATTTCAATGATGGAAACCAAGCAAGTTGGAAAATTTTGAATTTTTGGCTGAAAAAGTCCACAAAGTGTAATTCTGGTTCTTCTGTCAAAGCAATGTCGTTAACGACATTGCACGGCTAGGCTAGGTTTTTATTTTGAGCTTGTGCTTTTTTAAGAAAAGGAAGCCTAAAGAAATAGGGTGGATGATTCCCAGATGATTTCAGGACCCTGCAAATGTGAAAAAACAACAAGGGAAAAATTACAGCTTCATCATCGAACTCACGAGTCGGGAGTAAAAATCTCATGCTCACAGGCTGCCCCTCTTGGGATCACTGCTGATATGAGATCAGTATGGTCCCACGATTGAAAGACCAGCGAGGTTTAGAGATAATACATGCCCAGTCATGGTTGGCACCCTTTTGGGATGATTGCTGGAAGCTTTCATCTTGGTGCGGCGTCTTTTCCGGGATTAATCTCTTGATGCCCCTTTTGAATTGCCTGCTTGGCAATGATTACCCCATGAAGGTTGACCTTCAGCTGGTTGATACCGTTGGAACCTTTGGGGAGAGAACTTTGACTGTGTGCCTGCATCCTCCTAGTTGAGAATCCCATGTGCAGGTTGTGACAAGCCTACTGACGACATGAACTGTAGAAAATCCACTTGACCGAAAAAAAGACCGGGATAAGATGTGAACTATAGGAAGTTCATTGATTGTAGAAAGTCAGAAAAGATGTGAACTGTAGAAAGTTCGTTTGACTGTAAAAAGTCAGAAGATTACAAACTGTAGAAAGTTTGTTGACTGTAAAAAGTCAGAGAGTTGCGAACTGTAAAAAGTTCATTGACTGTAAAAAGTTAGAAATTTATGAGCTGTAGAAAGTTCATTGACTGTAGAAAGTCAAAAATTTGTGAAATGTAGAAAGTTCGTTGACTGTAAAAAGTCTAAAATTTGTGAACTGTAGAAAGTTCGCTGACTATAGAAAGTCAGAAATTTACGAACTGTAGAAAGTTCGTTGACTGTAAAAATTCAGAAATTTGCGAACTGTAGAAATTTCATTTGATTGTAAAAAGTCAGAAGGAAGAGGATTGTAGAAAGTCCGTTGACTGTGAAAAGTCTAAAATGGAATGCGGACTGTAGAAAGTTCGTTAATTGTAAAAAGTCAGAGAATTTGTAAACTATAGAAAGTTCATCGATTGTAGAAAGTAGGAAGGAATGAGGACTGTAGAAAGTCTGTTGACTGTAAAAAGTCTGAATGGATTGTAGAAAATCCCATAGGGTACGCGGACTGTAGAAAGTCTACGGTGGATGTGCTTTGTGAGTTAACTATGGGTTGACTCTGACCCTCGGAACTGCTGGGGAAAGGATGAAAGTCGTGTGCTCCATACCTTTGATGATATGTCGACTGCTGTGAGTCTGCATCGAAATTCACTGTAGGATGGTTAACCGTTGCGGTCTGAATTGCATACCCCTTATGAGTTGACCTCTAAGTTAACTGTGACCCTCGGAATTGCTGGAGAAAGGATGAATGTCGTGTGCTCCATGGCTTTGATGATACATCGACTGCTATGAGTCTGCATCGAAATCCGCTATGGGATGGTTGACCGTTGCGGTCTGAATTGTAAGACCCTTGTGAGTTGAAGGGTACCTGTAAGAATGAGGAATCTTATTAGTAGATACTCATTGTATATGTTTTAATTCCTTGATTGAGATTACTGAGAGCAAAAATTTTTACCCCTTCAATCAAGAATTAAAACATGAGGGTTCAAAGAAATTTTTCTCCAGGCCCATGATAAACGTGGAAATTTGAGTTTGAGATTTTTTGGGATGTCCCGATGGCCACTCCTCTGTTTGGGGAGGCTTTTGTGATGTTGCAATGCTTCTTGAAGGAGGCATAGGTAGGCTTGAATTTGACGAAAGTTGAAATGGCTTGAGTTAGGCCATTATCGCTCTCAATTTTGATGATGTGCTACACCGACATCTTCTTGATACATGTAGTTTCCTCATATGGAGGTGGAGTGTTCTTCTCGTCAGAATGGCATTGCCTCAGTTTAGCATTACCTTTACCTGTAAGTGACATGATGCGTATGCATGTATGAATGACTTTATGCATGAAAAACATTTATCATATGATGTATGTTTGTGTGTTGCAGGCGTCGTTGGCTTTGGAGTATCGGCTCGGTCGATAGTAGAAGCTTCATTGCATGAGGGGCCTTTCAGAGGTTTCCAAATTGATACCCTCTCATGGTGGTGCATGAGTGCCCCTAGGATTCATCTTATTGGGAATTCCATGGTTACCTTTTATCGATGGTCGAGTTTTGTAGACATGACTTCTTCAAAGTGATGATAAACATGGGTCCGAGTCGAAGTTCGATTTTGTGGATGAATCAGAGTCAAGTTCAAAGCCAGGATTTGGTTTGAAGAGGATGTGGATGAGTCATTGACTTTTGGATGCTCGTTCCCTTCTTTGGTATGGTGCCAATAATGTTAATGTTGATCCCGAACCGTGTTGGTGATGCTTACTTTGAAGCTGATAAGCAGAGCTTGGAAGCTTTTGTTGTAGCAATGCTCTCTGCGAGGGAAGTCCGAAGATATTCATCCTAATATCTGGATGAGATAGACGATTCCTTGCCCCATTCCGAGGAGAGGATGATGGATTTGATATTTATTTGGTTCTAATTTCTACATAGACCGCCCTTACGGGTTTTCAGTCTATCGAACTTACCTTAATTTTTTCCTGAACAACCCTTTTAGGTTTTCAATCCAGCAGACTTATCTTTTCTTTTTTTTTCTTTTTTTTATTATTATTTTTTTTGTTTTATTTTTTTGTTTTTATTGAACCATAATGTAATGGGATGCTTGCTTGCAATATTCTACCGTTGACATGCAAACAATCAACATAAACATATGCATAAAGATTCAGCAAAAATTATAATTCAAAATGAACTTATCAGGGGTATAAATGTTTCAAATGATTTGACTCCTGCCATTGACTAGCCCTTTCAGGTTTTTTAATCAATTTGCTTGCTTTTCTCTTGATATCCTAAGTTTTGTCTAAGCCATCCTTTTCGGGTTTTCAACTCAGCATACTATTCTTTTTGTGTTTTGAAAAGAGGCCCTAAGTTTTGCTCAACTAGCAGAGTGCTAATTGACAGGCTAATTACTTTTTGTATTACTTTTTACATGATTTATTTCTTTCACCTAAACGTGATAGTGTTTGAGCCTATCTTGCTCGATTCATATCCATGACTTTAGCAGGTCCTTCGTTCAGCATTTTCTGATTGATTTGTTGGCCGCTCTTGCCGCTATGTTGGCTTGAGGTATAAACGGTGACGAGAGATGATGCTTGTTATTCACCTTTTCAATTATTCTCCCTGATTTCTTAACAGCCAAATAGGGAATGAGTGATTTGTCAAGAATGGAAGGCTTCAATGCCTACATCAGACATAGCTTGATTTCATTGAACGCAAACAAGCATTTTCTATTAGTACTCCTTCAATAGTGTGATGATCATCCTAAAAATGGTAATGAGCCGCGTGATGAACTCGATGACACATTGAAATGCTTGACTCCTTCTTTGTGTCTTTGGCACTGGCGTCATGTTGGCCAACCTATCGGGTGTTTAACTACTCTAGGGAACTTAGCTTCAATTTTCTTTGTTATCTTGACTTTTTCGGCCCACTTTTGTCTCGATCATGTCATCTTCAGTGGAGATTATGTGTTTGACGATCTTTCTGTCGAACTTTAGCATATCTTCATAGGACCAGGCAAACGCTATCAAGTGTTGTCTAAGTACTTATGTTAGCTCTCATTTTTCATCAAGATCATTTGAAATTATTATAGGGGATTCATTTATACCCAAATTAATTTCATGCGATGATGTGTCATGTATGCTAAAAACATTATGCTCACGTTCACAAGAATGTGTGATGTCATCCGAAAGAATATCAAGCAAGCAAGCAAAGTTTGAAGCATTCGAAGATTCAAAAGCCTCATTGACAGAGTTTGTTAACATAAAAGAGTTTAAAAAAATACTAATTATTACATCATTAGCATCCTCATCCTCCACATGCGGAGGGTCTTCTTTCCCAAATGTCACCTTTTCACATTAGTACTCATTGGTTGGTTTCCCCATGAATGTGTCCAGAGATTCAATCCACTCAAGCTTCTCAGCTTTCTCGTAAACCTCATTGTAAGAAATGAAAGTATCGATCCCGAGCCTCTATCGGTAGACTGGCAGTGCCCCGGCCAATAGCTTTACAATCATCTCAGACAGGCTAAGCTTCTCCTTGAGTAGCACTTGAGTCGCCATCCACCTATTGTAGTAGGGTTTGAACAATTCCTTGGGTCTTTGCTTGATAGCCTCGAGATGTTGTATGGTGGTTTTTATTTCAGAATTGAAGCCATACTACACTATTAAAGCCTCTGAGAGGTGCTTCCAGTCATGAGCTATTTCCAAAGGCAGATTGTTATACCATTCATTGGCTGGCCCTCCTAGTGTAATAATAAAGAGCTTAGCCAGCATCTTGTCACCGATCTTCATAGCTCTCATCACAGTCTGATAGTTGACCAAATGTGATCAGGGATCTCCTTCTCCCTCATACTTCTCTAATCTCAGTATTACAAAGTTTTCAAGAAGCCACTCATCATCATGTGCTACCGGAGGGACATGGTAGTAGTTTGGCTGGACATTCTAGAGTTGGCTAGCGTGTGTAGCCAAAAACTACTACCATAATT
>CATIWQ010400240.1:0-23297 GCA_949673415.1 Euphorbia schlechtendalii
TACAAGGCTCGTTTAGTCATAAAAGGTTATAAACAAAAAGAAGGCCTTGACTACTTTGACACTTATTCTCATGTGTCGAGAATAACCTCTATTAGGATGATACTTGCAATTGTTGCTTTGCGAAATCTTGAAGTACATCAAATGGATGTGAAAACTGCTTTTCTTAATGGAGATCTTGAAGAAGAAATCTATATGGAACAACCTGAGGGTTATGTAGCTCCAAGTCAAGAAAAGAAAGTATGTAAGTTGGTGAAATCTGTATATGGTTTAAAGTAAGCACCAAAATAATGGCATAAGAAATTTGATGATGTCATGATAGCCAGTGGTTATGGCATAAATGAGTGTGATAAATGCATTTATGTTAAAAATACAAATGATGGATATGTTATTCTATGTTTGTATGTTGATGACATACTCATTGTTGGAAGTAATGAGAAGATGGTAAAAAGTACCAAAAATATGTTAAATTCAAGATTTAACATGAAAGATATGGGACTAGCAGATGTAATTTTAGGCATCCAAGTTAAATATTCACCTTACGGTCTCATATTAAAGCAGTCACACTATGTGGATAAGATACTAGACAAGTTTAACAAAAGTGATTTTGGTATAGCCAAAACACCGTTAGATGTTAGTCTACATCTATCCAATAACAAAGGTGAATGCATAGACCAACTGGAATACGTAAGGGTTATAGGTAGTCTAACGTACCTTACAAGTTATATAAGGCCTGACATCGCTTATACTATAAGCAGTTTAAGCAGATTTACAAGTAATCCTAGTAAATGTCATTGGAATGCTATCGTGAGAATACTAAGGTATTTATGATATACTCGTAATTATAGACTACACTATACGAGAGAACCTATTGTACTTGAAGCATATTTTGATGCCATCTGGATAGCTCACATTAAGAATTCTAAAGGTACAAATGGATATGTGTTCACTATAGGAGGAGGAGCAGTTTCATGGAAATCCTCAAGGCAAACAATTATAACTTGTTCCACAATGGAAGCTGAGTTTGTAGCCTTGGATAAAACGGGAGAAGAAGCTGAATGGCTATGGAACTTCTTAGAGGATATTCCTGAATGGCCTAAGCATGTGCCCGCAATATGTATACATTGCGATAATCAAGTAATGATTAAAAGAGCACAAAATGTAATGTATAACGGTAAGTCGAAACACATGCGTCATTGACATAATACTATTAGACAACTGATCTCAACTAGAGTTATCTCTATTGATTTTGTAGGATCAAAGGATAACTTAGTGGATCCGCTAACCAAAGGGTTAAATAGAGATCAAGTTGAAAAGACATCTAGAGGAATGGGACTAAAGCCCATGAATATATAAGGTGCTATGTGAAGGGAAATCCAACCAATTTGACTGGAGATCCCAAGATCTTGGTTCAATGGGACAACCTGATTGCATAGTCTTTGTGAGGTCACTATGGGGGTAACCCTGTATCCATTCCTATGATGAAAACAGTGATAAAACAGGTTAAGGGTAAGCAATGAAAATGCTTTTAATGATTCTTGTGCATTAATACAAAAGCAAAAGAGATCACCTATGTGAGAGTGAAGTGGAGTCGCTTCAAAAGAAACTAATGGGGCTTAGTTATCTTAAACTCTTGCAAAACCAAGAGATGTTCATGACCATACAAACATAACCATGAGAACCAAAACCGAGTTAGAATTAATATTTGTGTGAGGTATATCACCATTTACATAAAATGCTAGAATAGTTCAAGGACATCACGTCTACTAGTTAGACAGTAAAGTAAATATACTTTCACAAGGGAAGGTTTAAGGCTTGTAGTCCACATATCCTATGCAAATATTGATTGTATAATGCTATCACTAAATCAAGTCTGTCATTCTATTTTCTTTCATGTGGGGGATTGTTGAAATTAAAAGAAAATTATTGAGTCGGTAGCCGCCATATACTCTGCGACTACTATACAATACTATGCAGTACTATGCATAAGACCTTATACTACTATGCAATACTATGCATTACTATGCACAAGACCTTATGTTTCTCATTATTTACGGTTTATACCATTAAGTTTTCCTATAAATAGAATTCATTTTTTTTTATTCAAAACACACATCAGAAATAAGAAATAAAATCTTTCATATTCTCTCTAAGTTCTTAGTTATTCGGTATTTGGTGATAGAATTTTACACTCAGTTGAGTTCGCCCAACGTCTGTTGTTGTATCCTGGGAGACAGTTTGCCATATAAAGGGGAAAATCTGTTTTCAGGAAATTGACTCGAACCTCAACAGAACCCTCTTATTCCAAGTAAAAGATTTATTTCAATATTTTGTAATTTTATATTTGATATTTATTATAAAACTTTTATTTCTTCGATTTCCATACATTTTTGTATTCAAGTTACTAATATTTCTTTTATTGTATTCTCTCTCTTTCATAAGAATTTATTCCTTTTATATTTTTCTAACAAAAAATCCAAGCTAAACCGCGGAACCAGCTGGTTTAATCAATGAACAGAAAAACCTGTACTGAATAGCGGATCAGACGGGTCAAAATATAAGGTATAAATATTATCTCTTCGTGAACTGAATCCTTATTTATCAACCATCTCCTTCACTGATTTTATATCTATCAACGTATGTTTCATTTATTTTACTGAGATTCCAGAATTTTAATTTGTTTGAAGGAAGGTGAGGTGCACCTATGCGCCACTAAAGATTAATAGAAATAGCGAGGCAAAGAGAAGGAAGAAGTAGATGAAGAGAATGAGCAATTTAAACACTATGATGAAATGGGTGAGATGAGTAGAAAATTGGGTCTTTGAAAGCAATAAATGGTGGCGGAAGGACACGACATATGAGAAGTGGGGTAGTAAAAATAGGGTTTTAGTTAACCTAAGTTATTGGGCTTTGGGCTACGTGATTTGGCATTTGCTTTCTCGTGTGTTTTGTTTTGAACATATAGGCTCCTATTTTACATTTGTAGAAATTATTAAAGCTTAAGACATTTTTATTTTATTTTAGTTTTCCTTAATTTTGAATGTTTGCATGTTTGATATTAAATGTACTAAAAATATATCAAATTTAACAAGTTAAAGTAAATCCGGTTGGATCACCGAATTAATCCGGTTGAACTTCAAATCCATAACTCTCTTCACCTGTTGAACGACTAATCTGGGTCTGAAAACCATGCTTAAAATCAATATGGTATCTCCGATTTGGTGTGAAGAGAGCTAGTACAGTAAATTATGTTTGTTCTTTTTTCAAATGAAAAAAATTTATCTTATCGATGGAATTTTTTCAAAAAAGTTGCAAAAATGAACTTATATTATTGAATTACAAAAGAAAATTTTCATCCCAAATGTTATTCGAATTTTGACTTCTAAGATCACAATTCAGTCTCTACCACTAGGCTAAGACAGCAACTGCAAATCACCAATTTTCAGGAATATGGATATTTTTTAAGAGGCTAAATTTTGAACCCAAGACGTCTCATCTCTTCATTGAGACGTGTACCAATTGAATTTCGCCCAATAAAAACAAAGAAAAAATCTTATCTCACTCCACTTGAATGTGAACCCGAACCGACGACTTACACGATGACAACTTCATGTCTCAACCACTAGGTCAAGACCTTCACCACAAGAATTGAAAAATACAAATAATTCTGGACTTCTACTATAAACTTTGCTTAAAAAGTCATAGAAGAAGACATATAGTCTATAATCAATTAATTATTAAGGACAAACCTAAGTAACAATTGCTTCCATTGTGATTTCAATATAATATGTGGCATTCATAACTTCACAAGGATAGAAATAAGAAAACACAAATAATAACAAGACCACTTCCAAAAACTAAATAGAAAACAAATAATTGAAAGTGTAAAGTCATGAATTTGATTATATCACTT
The DNA here is from genome assembly GCA_949673415.1 of Euphorbia schlechtendalii. NCBI lineage: Eukaryota > Viridiplantae > Streptophyta > Magnoliopsida > Malpighiales > Euphorbiaceae > Euphorbia > Euphorbia schlechtendalii. The sequence goes on from CATIWQ010400240.1 coordinate 3,911, forward strand.
AATAGATGACAAATACAAGTTAATTGTACCTAGCCAGCAGCATTTACTTTTTTTTTGTAACGATTAATTAATTTAAAATATTGGATGTCATCTTCCCTCATTTACCAATTATCGTCTCAACACGTTCAAAGTAAAGTTGACACTTAGCAGCTATTAAAGAGTTCGACTAACTCAAAGCTTTTTCTTATAATTCATGATAGGATTCATCTCTTGAGTTCAATCTGCTACAATATCTTATTCACAATATAATGAGAGCTTTTATACTATGTATTCTCTTGATAATACATCTTGAATTCTATTCATATCTCACATGATTCTTTGAGATATTAGATATTTATACATAATTATTCATTTTTGAAGTACTCCTTGGTTAACTTAAAATTTATAAATTAAAATTTTAATCATAAATTTAACAACCATACTATTTATGAAAAAAAATTATCATATACAAATTACATAACATGGAAAAATGATTGTATATACAAATTATAATATACTCAAATTCGTACATTGTGTACCAATGAAAATTTTGAGTTATTTAAGTATTGTACCAATGAAAATTATGATAAAGTTGAGTTAGTTTATAAATCGTATATGATAGCATGATCAGGCTAATTTTGGGCCAAATTTACAATTTTTCTATGTATCTTTCAGGCATTTAAAGTTGTTAGTTTAGGCTGTTCTCTTCACCTTCAATTTACTTCAGTTCAGTTCAGTTCAGTTAAGTTCAGTTCAGTTCAGTTGAGGTCCATTAAGTTCAGTTCAGTTCAGTTTAGTTCAGTTAAGTTCAGTTAAGTTCAGTTAATGTCTACTAAGTTCAGTTCAGGTACATAAATTTTTATTTCAATAATGATTATTCTAATTAATATTTAATAAAAATTAATAGTAATAATAATAAAAAAGAACATGATAAAAATATTAATAAAGAAAAATAATTATTATTTAATGTAGTTAATATTGATTATAAATACAGTAAAAATAATTTTTAAATAGTGATAATTACTAGTGTTATTGATATAATAATAGTATTAATGTAATTGTAATATAATAATATTTTTATTTATAATCATAGTATTAATTAATTAGAAAATGTGATATAGGATAATAAAATAAAAATATTTATTAATTAAAATAATTATTATGTTTTTGTAAGCTAATAATAAGTAATAAATTGAATCCAAACTACAATATATTATAATAATTATTATTAGCTCACGTGTAATGGTAATTGTAACGATTTTTATTATTAAAAGTATTAAAATTGTTTTATTAATTATTTTATATACGTAGTTATGAATAATATTATTTGTAATGATTATTAATAATTTATTTATTTTTATATTTAATAGATTTTACTATTATTTTAATAATTAATATATTTATTATTAAGTTCAATTAAATTCAGGTTCATTAAGTTCAGTTCAGGTCCATTAAATTCAATTCAGTTCAGTTAAGTTCAGTTAAATTAAGTTCAGTTTAGTTAAGTTAAGTTCAGGTTTCAGAAGCTGAAGTACACAGGCCTAACTCTTCAACAGTGTTTCATTTCTATACCCTTTTGTCCTGTGCAGTTTACTTTGACTCATATAAGAGTCATGATTTATGAAGTTGTATTAGAAAATTTTGGTTTGTGGACTTCTTCAATTAGTGGTATGGTAGACCATGAAAAAAAAATGTGTAGCGCCACGGAAGTCCAATGCATTTTGAACTCAAAATTGGGTTTAACCTCAAAAGGACCTTATACAACGAGGATAAGGTTCATATTGATATATCAAAGATTTCATTTCTTTCTTTGCAATGTGAGATATTCGTTTGTCAAATAAAATAGATGAAAATTCCCAACAAAAGGCTTAAAATTAGCCCAACAAACTTGGAAATTTTTACTAATTGACTCTCAACTTTGAAAAATCTCTATCAACCTTCTAAATTTGGTAAAAGTGCACTTATCAACCATCTCAGTACCACGTATCACATTCTTGTTGGAGTGATAAAATTAAAAATTTGACATCTTGGGAAAGTCAAATCAATCACAATGTGACACGTAGCATTGAGGGACTGCTAAGTGCACTTTTGTCACATTTAGGGGGCTAGGGGGCTGGTAGATAGTGGTGAATCTAAATTTTTTTTACCATAGTGTCCATATATATTAAAATATAAATTCTGAAAATATTTCTTAAACACAACATTTATCGGTGTCAATTAGTAATTTTTATTAAATAGTTATTCAATCCACAACATATATACGTGAGTTTATTAAAATATACAGTACAAATTTCTTCATAAATTATATTTTTTCTAAAATTTATAACTAAATTCAATATTTATTTGTGTCAATTGATAATTTTAATGAGGCCCATAATTTTTTTAACCATATTTTTGTACTATTAAAAAAAATTGAGTCCAAGGATCCCTCTTGTTAATGAGTGGCTCCGCCTGGTAGAACCTTTTCAAAGTTGGTGACAACAATTAGTAGAAGTTATCAAGTTTAGGGGGGCTCATTAAGTTTTAAACCCAAGATTCACTACAACAAAAACTTTTCTGCGTAGCAATGTCAGATTGGTCTAAAGCCCTGTTTATTTCAACTGAATTGTACGTTACTGAAATATACTTATTTCAATGTAAATTTATAAGTATGCAGTATTATTAGTATTGAACTGAACTGAATTAACTGATTAATAAGTTGAAACGGGTCTAAGAACTCCAAAACCACCATTTATGCAAGTGCTTTTTTTGTCATATTTTCTTATGAAATTTAGGCTCTATAAATTTTTAATTTTGCAAAACCTAAAAGGAATAATCTTTTTTTCTTTTTACGTGAAAAGAAGAAATATTTTTCTTTTTATCCCTTTTTATATTGACTTAGTGAACCCTTGTAACTACCTTCTAACTTTTATTTAATTTGAATTTCGTAAATTCAAACGTCCATATCTCACAAACTGTTAATTTTTTCGGATCGACGTTTTTAAATATTTTGTTTGTCTTTAAAATGACCACCTTGATTATTTCAAAAAAAATAATGTTTCACAATCTTATACATGGTATAATTATGGTATAATGCCTTTTCTTATGAATTTTCATGAAGACATTATACATGGTATAAGAGTTGTATAATGTATTCATATAATCTTTGTTTCTCCTTTATGTTCATAATAGTACTGATTTTCTCATAAAAATCATGGCATGAAGATCTTAAACTTGGTATGAAAGCTCTTATACTTGGTATAATAGTGGTATAATGTATTTATATAGTATATCCCCTTTAAGTTTACAACAAAACTTACTTTCCAATAAAAAAATAATTTATCACAGTCTTATACATAATATAATAGGGGTATAATACCCGTTTTTACTGTTTTTTTATGAAGGCATTATACATTATATAAGAGTGGTATAATGTAATTTATATATATCTTTTTATAAAATACTTTATAATACTCTTATACCGTATATAATTCCTTCATGAAAAAAGCAATAAAAACATATATAAAAACACTATTATGCAATGTATAAGATTGCGACACTTTTTTTTTTTTTGAAAATTTGAGATGCGTGTCATTATAAAGATAAAATTAGGACGAACAAAATATTTCAAGCGTTGATTTGAAATAATCAACGGTTTGTGAGATATGGACGTTTGAAGTTGCGGAATTCAAAATAAATGTGAGAGAATGTTATTTCAAGGGATAATCAAAGTTAACATAAAAAAAAGATAAAATAAAAAACCGTAATGTTCAAAGTTCAGGTGCATACGGTAAGTAATGTTTTCTTCCATGAACGTATAAACACAAAAGTTCAAAAACCAAAATTGTCTCTGAGCCAGGAAAAGGACTTCACTTCGCAGACACCAACCCCATTATCAGTTTACACAAAACCCTCTTTCATACTCACTACTTGTACTTTAGTTTCTGTAATCTAAACTGACTCAGAATCTAACTGAAGTTTCCAATAGATATAGAAAACAACAAACAAAATGCATGTAGCCATTTATCAGAATCCACCAAAATTTGTGTCTCTCTCCCTGTTTGAAAACAACGATCTACAGCTCACTTGTCTTCCAATTTCCATGTGCTGAACTCAAGCCTTGGCTCTGTTTTCCAACTTAATTTTGTTCCGTTTCAAATATAGATATTAATTAAACTGAATCTGGTTAACTGTTGCATTGTAAGAAGGTTTTACATTTCATCAATATTCTCATAGTCCAATTATTCAAGGATTATGGTAGCTAACATTGAGTAGATCTGTGTTCTTTACAAATGCGGGCTTCACCGGTTGTGACTAATCAAATCATGCCAAGTAAAAGCGAACTCGATATGTTGCGGTCGGCCCTCTGAATAATTTAACACAACGAACAAAATAATCTAAATAACGAACTTTTCCACTTTTTAAGGTATAAAGACTACAGGTACGAGAAAGCAGAATAAGAGTGAATTTTCTACGCATTTACTTAAGGGGTTATTTAATTATTTTTGAAGAATAATCGTTTCATTAAAAGCTTACTACATGTTCATATCAATCGTCAAATACATTAATTTATGACAAAAGGAATTCAAATTATAATACCAACCAAAAATGACTGTAAAAACACTGATGGGTCTATTTCTCTGAGAACTACAAACATCAAAGCAAAGACCATTCAGCAACAACTTCCTTCGTAACTAACTTCACTAAACAGTTTCGAAACGATCAAGATTGATGTTGTAGGCTGTAGCTGCCTTCTAGAACAAATCTTCTTGTGTACAATCCATCAACTGTAAAAAAACGAAAAACGCTAATTCATTTGATTTGTCTAGTTTCAATATGATCTTGCACCAGCGCCTTGCCTTGTCTTGATCATTCTTTTGAGTGTAGCGAGCCAGAAGTTGCACTCGTCCCACTCACTTGTAGTCAGAAGCACCTGTTCGATAAAAAAAAAATAACAAAAAAGGTTTTTTTACTATTTTTATCAACATAAAATGAGTTCCTAATAATCGTACCGGAAATTAAACCAGCGAAGTTACTAATAGGCGGTATGATCAGTGGTATAACCAGTAGTTCTGCCGAACTATTAATTTCATAAAAAAATCAATTTTATATATAAAAATACATTAACATCTATATATTTATAATACAAGTATCAAGAAATTATGTTATTTCATTTCATATCTTTACAATTATACTTAAATATATATTTTAGATTATCATTCTACCAATTTTCATAACATTGGTCGAACTTCTACAAACTTAATAATATATATCATACCTGTATTTGCAGGGCGGTGCTGAAATCATTTTTATCTAATGCTTGGCACAGTTGGATAAGCTTATCGGAAGCGTTTTTCGATATGTCCCCACTGTTGAGCTTGGCAAACAAGGCGCCGATTTTCTTCGAGTTGTCTTCTATCTCACGCCTCCTGGCAGGATTTGCACGTGATCCTCCTAAAGCTTCCGATGTCTCGTTGAACAGCCTTGTCAATGTTGTAATCGCAGGCCTGTGGTGGGCTGCACCAAACAGTACATGAGAAAACACACCACATTTGCATCACTATCAATGAACTCTTGAATTTCAAAGCTACAAATCTAGTATAAGACATATATTTACCAATTCTTTTTAAGAAAATGTATAAACCAAAACAATTTTATACAACATAGAAGTTCCGAATATTGCAAAGCACCAATCATGTCCAACTCAAAGCATTTTATGTCAATCAACAACCAGAAGCCACCATCCAATTTGCCGCATATAAATGTTTTGCAGGATCAGAAACGTGTGCTTCGAATACTGTCAGAAAACAACAGTATATCGCAACTAAGGGCCTGTTTGGGACTGCTGTCATGAAAAGCTCACAAACTTTTCATTAAAATAACATATTTTTGTACTAGACAAAAGATTTTGACCCTTGATACTAATTGACTAGGGTCCGTTTGCTATTGATTTCCAGAGCTTATCAGAACAACAGCATAGAAAAGCTGAAAAGGGAGTTTCTTGGGAAAGAAATCCCAAACAGGCCCTAATTCTTTTCTATGAAACAACACGAACAAATCAAAGTCAGAAGATTGAAAAACAAGAATTCTCTGCAGTCACGCACATGAAGTAACAAGAAAATTCTATTCATACCAGGCACATGTGAAGTATCAACAGTCTGTACAGTGGGTGGGGGAGCAGCCGGTTGTACTGATGCTGACCGAGTAGGGCTGGGAGGTTGCATTGAATTGATTACAGGTCTTTGAACAACTGCTGGCCTAAATCCCAATGATGCTGTAGTGGGACCCACAACCTGTTGGGGGGGTCCAGCTGGAGGCTGTCCATGCTGGTAACTAGAGTTCTGCACCTGAGACAAGAAAATGAGATTTATTACATCAATAAGTTAGTTGCAATACCTGATCTTAAAAATTTCACCATCATTGCACATACTGGATAAAGCTGAGACCCCAATGTGGCTTGCTGGTATTGGTCTGCATTTTTTAGACCAGGAACATTTGAAGGAACAAAAGTCCTGACTGCTTGCTGATTAACGACAGGTTGAGCTGGAGCAAAAGGTTCCTAAAAAAAAGAAAGGAGTGAACAGTTATCATTTGTTATCCGACATCGTCAATTACTATGGGTAAAAGAGCGCCATTGTCTCAAGTATATATCCAGAACTCCAACTATTATCAGTGCCGGCCCCGAGGGTGTAGGCATTCGGTGCGACCGCTCAGGGCCCAAAGCCAGAAGAGGCCAAAAATTTTTAAGTTGTTTGATTTGAGAAAAGTAAAAACAACTTTTAATGTAGTCTTCAATTGAACGCTTTGATTTATTTTTTTAGAGACCATATAATCACGTACTTTAAAATTTAATTACCTTTACTATACTTGAGAAAAGTAAAAACAACTTTTAATGTAGTTTTCAATTGAACGCTTTGATTTATTTTTTTAGAGACCATATAATCATCGTACTCTAAAATTTAATTACCTTTACTATACCAATTTTTAGTAGTTGCGTATACCTCATAAATAAATGGCTTTAGTTGATCATCATTTAATTTATCACTAGTCAATTATATATTTTACTCAATCGTTGGCCAATAAAATTTAACAAAAGGGCCCAATATATTGTTCCATATACCAGGTCTGTGCCTTGTGTAGTTAGTTGCACTCTACTTTCAAAAAGAAACATAAAAGCCAAAATACCTGTGGAACCTGAGGCACCTGAGACGGGATGAACATTCCAGCTGAGGCAGTTTGATATGAGCCCTGCTGCAAGGCCGGATGATATGCAGCATGCTGTTGAGCAGGTTGATATCCTACATTAGGGGCATATTCTCTTCCAAAAGAAGAAGCAAGCGGTTGCTGAAAGTTTTCAGCATAGGGACTGCCAGAATTCTGATGCACTTGTGATGTTGGATCCTATGCAGAAAAGGCACCAAGTAATAAGCGTAGTTCAATTTATATGAAATAACAAGAAATTAATCACATAGAAGTAGAGTGCCAGAGAACTCACAGGATAATAGTGCTGAGAAACATTAGGCGAGACATAACTGGGTTGCTCAGTACTATATCCCAATCCACTTTGCTGTTGGGAATTTTCGAAAACAGTAGCCTTTGCATCTTTCTCTGTATAACACATAACTCACAGTTCAGTGACTAACAGATTATGCTACCAATAGATAATACTCGAGCTTGGCATCAGTATAGCTCACTTTTATCAAATGAAGAAATTCAAGTGACGGAACTCACTGCCATGGTTTTTACCAGGAATCTATCAGAATGCCACTTCAGTTAGTGGCATATGTCCACTTAAAGAAATTAATAAACTATAACAATTAGGGAAAACCCTAGACATAGTCGCAAGAAAGAATTGAACTATTGACAAAAGGAAGTACGTCATACAATGACAACAGTCATCCATATGGCGTACAAGGTTTAACCTTACAGATAATGAGAGGTGACAATGACCCGTTTGACCCCTGTCCAGGCAATCAATTGCCTTTTTAACCCCTATCACTTTAAAATTTCCCTTATGGCCCCAGTCAAATACAAAACCATGTCCAAATGGATTTTTTCCTTCAACTTTGACTCGTCCAGATGGCTAAAGGGTGGGTCAACCAAGGTTTTAGAAGGCTTTAGGGGCACCCCTAAGGCGACATTAAAGCAGTGGCCAGAGCAAAGTGAGGCGCTCGATATTTTTTAAGAAAACTATATATCTAAAACAAATACACAAGTAAACTAATGGAAAACAAAACAAAGTCTAATATAAGATATATTTAAGACTAAAACCATGTAGGCTTGTACACTAAAAATTAATATAAAACTAAAATTAATTTAAAATTGCACACTTGTTTATTATATTAAGGTATTTGAAAATGAAATATGTCTGATTGAAAACTTTCAAAAGTAATAGTGTAGTGTATAAGGGACAACTTGTTCATTTTAACTTATTAAATTATAATTGTATTTTCCAAATAAATTAAACTTTAAAGATGGCTTAATAATGTTTTCAACTTAAAAGAATATGTAGGGGTTCTTCCTTCCACCCCAACCCCAAAAACTTGAGTAGCCACCGCCATTGTTGCAACAAGGAGAAACGGTCTTTGCATTACAATCAGTAACAGGTACAGTTGACCAGGCGAGCACCTTTAACAATCTCGGGGTCAACTTTTGTCCAATTAGGCATATGCGAAAAAGGCAACTTTGCAACAAAATGTGCTAGCTAAAAGGGAAATTAAGTGATTAGCCAGGGACTCAAAATGTTTTTAGCAAAATGAGATCTTACCAGGTTCTGTGGATAGGGCAATCCGTTCTCGTAAGACCATGATTTCTGGGGACAATTCATCAGAACCCAAAAGTTTCAAGTATTCCATAGCTGTAGTTAAAAGCCCTTGGCTGGCTAAAATTTCAGCATACTTCTCAACAAGCTTGCACAAAGATGCACTAAATCGCTTCTGACCACTTGCTAGAGCAAGTACAATAGTTTTCTCCATCAAATCCTAACAGAATGAAGAATATTGATCAAGGAAGTACAAGGACGACCATAAAAAGTGTATTTCATTTCTTTTTAATTGCAGCAAGCTTACCTGAAGAAGTTCAACGTATGGCTTTCCATCAGACTCAGTAATCAGGTTTTTCGACCAAATTTCAACAGTTTTATCTATATTACCCGCACAAATATAACAGAGAGTTGCAGCCAGAGTATTGCCAGCAGCCATCAATTTTGAGGCCAGTGAATCACATAGCAGACTCCACTCCTCATTCTGTGCAAACTGATTATCCATTATAATGAAAATGTCATATACACTGTAAGAATATGCCTTGCTGGTTTAATTGTTAAACAGAAAGAAAACAAAAAAATCTAAAATTTCTCCAACTTTTTGCATTCAAAAGGTCACGCCAGATCTATCATCTACGCAACAACAATTACAGCCTATGTCAAAATCAAAACAAAATTCAATCATGTCAAAATGTATAATATACGCAGAAACAATAGGCAAGTCAAAATAAAAAAAAAAGTAGGTGAGCCAAGAAAGAAAAAATGGAAAATGCAAATATCTATAGCAATTGTTAAATTATATGAACATTGAGGTCCCATGTCATGTTCTGTTATTATTGTAAAAATGAAGTTCCACTCGCATCATTAATTATGAAGCAAAAAGAGGGAAACGAAAAAAGATTGCTCAAACAAATCTTCAATGTCAAAGCAATGCATAACAACATTTAACACTGGCATAGGAAAACTTACTGTGCAGAGAAGTGCTAGTGTTTCTTTCCAGTACTTCAGGGGTCGTGTTTTCACAAGACTCATGAGATCATTGTTCACCATCGCAGAAACAATCTGAAGATAGAAATAGTTAACAGAAATGTCAAAATAGAAGGAAAGCTATCCCCGTAATTCTATCAATAAATATTGTTACATAGCTCCGCTAAATATAATGTAAAGGGAAAGCATAAGAGGAATTGGAAGACTTCAGCTACCTTCGAGTAAGGGGAACTACTCATCTTTAGGTATTGATCTCGTGTGCTCTCCCACAAAGAGGTACCACCAACATGAGCAATAACTAAAGCATCGGCCATTTTACCTGCGGATACACATTGTGCAACAGCACTCTTGTAGTCCCCCACAACCAAAGCACGCTGAACACTGTCATCAAATGATGGGTCAGAACTATTATCTTGTCCTTGTTCCTCTTCTATTTCATGTAAATCAGAGCTTCCAGTAGTATGATTATTGCTAGTACTTAATTTAGGTGTATCAGTTTTTGGGCTAGGGAGATTGTTAAAGAAATCCTCCCCGTCATCTGTAAGGAAAAGGGCATTCCCTTTTGAACTTTCATGTCCAATTTTATCCATTGCTGCATCATCAAGCTGGATGGAATCTACTTGTGTGGAGATATCTTCTTGTACAACTTCTTTTTCATCAACAGGTAAGTCAAAACCAAGGTGGGTTAGCATCTTAGTTCTTGCTGTCCCATCTTCTTCAAACATAACCTTTAAGAAACCCCAAGTCTCTCGGTCATCTTTTGATCTGTTAAAACAAAAATTTCAATATTGAGGTTGAAGATATATTAATTTGCTTTAAGCATAGTGAATCCACACAATATCATATCTTCAAGGAAAAATGAACCCGTTTGTGAGAAACAAAAACATACTCAGACTCTTGTGATTTTTTGTCACATAATGCTTTCAACAATGACTTCTCCCCATTTTGTATTGCAGATTCAAATTCAGATGACCGACTCACCAAACTTTGTTCTGTAACCAAGTTATGCAACAAGACCTGGCATAAATAGTAAAGGGAAATGATGAAGTCTGGAAAGCAAAAAAAAGACATATAGCAAAGGGTAGATCAAAGACGAAGTCTGTAAAAAAAAAGAGGAGCAACCTCACAAAACAACATACCTCAGAACCACCAGTAGAAGACCTGGGGTGAAATGATACAAGCTTTCCTCCAAAGCCAAAAGACACCCCACCTGGACGTTTATACCATTTTGGAGCTCCTAGCGTAGCTGCAACCAAAGTGATCATGCATGTGTAAGAAAACATTACAAAAATGAGATTTCATGAGCAAAATAATGAAACATAAAATAATCATGTCACTGCATGCCCAGCCAATCAATAGGAAAGACCATTTCTAAAAAAAATCATTCTCCAGGAAATGATCCATTACAAGACTACATTTTTGTAGCAGTATAAAAACTCTGAAGAATGATTTCTATATTTACTTCCACCTAAGGAGAAAACCTTTCAGAAGACCCTCAAGTAAAGTAGTGATACATTTTATCTTCATTTGAAAAGTATAAGGCCCTTTAAACTAAACCTCTTCAATGCAAACGCTAGAGGACGTTAACCTGTTTTCTATCATATATCAGTAAGATCAGAACAAATACCACAAAGTATAAATTATGATAGCAGCTGAAGTCTGCTAGTGACAACTAGCAGCTAGATGATTCTTCAGTTTGTTAACAGATTAACATTTTATTTATTTTGATGATAAGAATCTAATATCACGCCATCATTGTAAAAAACAAAATTATAATTTGTGATGTGGACCCAGGACCTCCTGAACAAACTATTAATGCGTAACTTGGGCTACAAATTTGTGAAGTATCTGGATAAAAAAGACTATAAGGGAAGAAAATACACAAATTAAATAGATACTAGTTCCAAGATATTTAAAAAATTGCTTTTACTAGATGACATTACCTGTTCCAGAATCACTCTCTGGAGACATATACATGTCACAACCCTGCAATAAAATTCATGACAAAAGATTGTCATTTCCTTCTAAATATCAACAAAAATACGGAAGAATTAGAAAAGGAGGTTATATGCCTTTTCAAAAGGCTTCCACGTTAGTGTGTGTTTTTAGAGGTATTCAGAAAACTTCACAACATATCCTGATCATTCTATTGCACCAAATATTTGTTTATATAAGCCAATGAATCACTGACTAAATGTGGTTGGAAGTTACTTATTTATAGCCCGCAATGGACTAGAAAAGCAGAGAAATATAACAAATTAATACCTCGATGTTGTAAATGCCAATCTTTCCATCAAAAGAAGATGCTGATATAACTCCAGGTATTTTTGGATACCAGTGTACATCAAAGTTCCAGTTGGTAGCAGCAGGCAACTCACGTACAATCTACAATGAAGGGCATTATATTAGATAGGAACAAACAATGTAGACAGAATATAAAAACAAAACAAAATAAATGAAAGCTCAAAACAAAAATCTCATGACAGCCAATGCAAATATAAAGAGCATGAAATTATGCTACCTTTCCAGTATTAACATTCCAGCAAATAGTACGGTTATCCTTAGCACAGGTAAGCAAATATGCACTGTCATTTGGGCACCATGACATAGCAATCACACCTGGAACAAGATATTATATAAAATAAGAAGCTAAGCAAATCACAAGAATCCAATACAAATCAGTACCTTTGATAAAACTGCCACAAATAATAAATAGATAAAGAGCAGAGCTTAGTTATACAACACTAGAACTTCAACCTTTACATCCTCCAAAGGCTTATAAAACCAAGTCCAATGCGTATAAACATATTGTTAACAATCAACAAATAGTTAGCTAAATCTCACAATTCATTAGGCAGGCATGTTAGTATGGTATATAACAGTAAAGTGGGGGATATAAGCAAGATCGAATTCTGATATCCCGCGTAAAAATGCAGAAATTAGAGCTGAAAATAGCACAAAAAAATACCTTTTGTGTGGCCCACAAACTCTTTCACGGGAGACAATATGTTTCTCATATCCCAAAGCTGATTGAAAACAATTATATAAATTAAAATATATTTGCAGAACAGTAATTCAACAAAAAGAATGGCCTTAAAAGTCATTACCCGCAGGGTAGGAGAATTGTCATCATCAGATGCAACAATAAGCTGAGTGGCAACATCAGGATGCCACTGCAAAACAGAGCACCGCCTTCTAGCAGAATCTTCAAAACTATTGATTTTCACATACCATGTCAGCTTGCGAAGAAGCACAGTCAAAAGTACATGGATATTACAAAACAAAATATGAATTGGGCTCCATTTGCAAAATCCACTTATCTGTAAAAATCTAATCCACCTACTGTTTTTCTAATATTGATAACCAAATTAAAGTAATTTTGGGATACATAATAAGCTGCAAAATGGCTTTTAAATAAAAGAAATTGTGAAGTTGTGGCAACAACAAAAGTTGTACATTTCTAATTAAATAAACTGGCATTCAGTGACCTCCAGTCAATACATCATTGTGGTCAGTTATATCTAGACGACAGTGACAAGGTGGTTGGTACTCTATTGGGATATAACTTTGCAGGTCTTTATCAGATATATACTATATAAGCTTGGAAATCCATAAAATGTTACTTTTTCCCAAAAAAAGGAAGTTATTTTCCACAAATTTCTGAAAAAATATCTAAACAGACAAGTTTCTCAATGTAGTTAGGTGTCTAAAACACCAGAAATATTCTCTTGGAAAATATTTCTCATGGAACACTTGGAGCCTCAATGTTTAGTACAGTTAGAAACTTACGAAATCACTGGTTTCTGCTTCTTAAGGTCCCATACAACTGCAGAAGCACAAAGTATTCAATATTTGAACTATATATGTATTAGAAAAGATAAAAATTTAAAAGCCTATCTAGCTGCCTCACCAGTTATTCCATTCAAGGAAGTGGACGCCAGTATATGCTGAACTTTACTGTTCCAAGAGACATAAGAAATTTCACCTTGAGAAGCAGGACCGCTACCCTGTAAAAGTTTACTCAATTTAATGTAAAAATAACAACACTTATAAACAACACCATCACCTCAACACAAGAAAACTTATAAATGCCACAAACTATAATTTTCATGAGCATGAAGAAACTATTCAAAAGACCAGAAACCTACAGAGAAGCAGCAGTGGGATTCCAATAAAAACATTCTTCAATATGCTAAACAATATAGAGAGATACCCTGTAATTAAGGGCTTCAACCAAGCTAAGGGGAATAACTCTATTCTCCTAACTTGAGATAAACACTAGCTCCAATATTTGCATAATCCATAATAGATGTAGACTTGCGACATTATGTGATACACATTTGTGCGAATTTGCTTCGGATGTTAAGGTTATAGCATCACGCGTCTGATACTCCATTTTCCAAACGGACACGCCACACAGGATTTTCTTTTACAGGAGCGCCCCTGACACTCCACGGACACGTAAAGGACACCGAACGACGTCGTTTTATGGATCGGAATCCACCATGATACGGTGGTGAATATTGTTAAACATTAACTTTTTAAATGATTTTAATTTTGAGTCATTTCAAATTTATATATTTCTAAGTATTTCGTATAAAGATTATGGAATTGATATGATATAATAATTAATTATTTTATTTTTTTATATTGAAATTTTATAAATATACAAAAATGTGGTATATATGTATATTAATTTATAATTTTTTTAGTTGCCGTGTCCAAATGCATACTTTTTTCGAAATGCCGTGTCCGCGTACCCGTGTCTGTGTCACGTTGGACACACGGGGCGTGTCCGTGCAACCTAGATCTGTAGAGTTTTAGATAACTTAGGTTCATATTCCTAGCCAAAAGAAAATGTTTTCCCATAATAATCAAACCTTCATGCTAAATAAGCTTTAGTTTCATACTGCATGGAAAAAATAAAATGAAGCCATTGTACATGGAAAATATAACATTGAAATCCTCATCCAAAATTCACATTACTAAAAATTAAGAAACAGACATTAAGAAAGAACAGATGCTGCTGCTCTGACAACACATAAATACTTAATGTCAATGACTTGCAACAAAAATTGCAGTAGTTGAAGTCACAGAAACTCCTCCATTTATGTTATGATTTATTAAGTTGTGTCCTTTCACAAGTAAGAAATGTAACATGTTTGAGATAATAAACGTGAAAATTACAACTTATAAGATATAAAACATGATTCAGCCTACCTTTAATGGAGGGAAGCGTGAAGGTTCTGTAGGTGCAGCCAAATCCCATATGCAAACTTCACCATCGTCGGCTCCAGATGCAAGTAAGTTAGGGGTAAAGTTATTAAATTCAAGACCACGAACCTGACATAGAGATATAAATTAAAATTAGGCAATGCCAAAAAGTTGACATATGCATAAGATGATATAAAAAGATAGTCAAATGATAAAGAGGGAGCTTACAGGTCCTTTATGATTCGATAGGTGTCCAACTTGTGCACTTTCGCTCGGCTCAGAACTGGGAAAAAATAACATGCAAGTGAGACTTGAAAAAAGAAAAAACTTGCATTCTTATATTAAATATATATGGCAGCCAAAGAAGGATACTAATTTTTTATTTTTCAATCACTAGAAGAAAACAAGATAACTAGATTCATACAACAAAGATAAAAACATAACTGAGGAATGAATTACAAGTAGAAGAAACTCAAAAAGGAAAAAATAAAAAATAATTAACTTTTAGAATAAAAACAAGAAAACCAATGAAGGATACATATATTTATATTTTCTAAGGGTAAAAGAAAGGAATTTTCAGGTTGATTCAACAAAGGGGAAACATAGCTACCACTAATTCAGTATAAGAAAAGTAAGCACAAACTATATAATTTCTAAAACACTAACTAGAGAAATAAATGAACACCCAGATATAGAGAAATTCATCCATGTCAGTTTCATATCTACCTAACATTTTATAAAATCAAGATTAGTTCAACAGGGACACACAAAAAACACCATAGTAGAATCAACAACCACCATTAAACACAGAAGAAAAATAAAAACAGAAAAGACGAAAAAGAAACCATCCTCAACTTCTCTTTTAAGGAAGGTAATGGCAACACTCATCACCATCAAGTGAAATACCAGTTCTTCTTTCAATTAATTATTGTCCAAATTATTCATCATCGTGATTAGCCAACCCCAAATCAATAACATAAGTCATTAATTTCTGACTGATTATTTGCCAATCAGGATGATGAGAATACAAAATCAAATTAACAAAACGGAAGAAGAAAACCAATAAAAATTCAACAGTCCTATTTACACGTAATTGACATTCACCCAGCTTTCTTCCAACCAAGTGCACCTCAATACTTTTTCCTTCCCAACAACTCCTCACAAGATGAAACTTCACACAACATTCTTGAAGTAACTTAAAATGTGCAGACACATACAAAATAGAATACCTAAATTCCAAGCATTGCAAACTCCAAATGCTTCGTGATTAGATTCGAGAACTAACTCAAAAAATGGATTATAATCAGAGCACTGAAGGTAATAAATGTGTAGACGCAACAAAAGACATAAAAACACAAATTGTTCCCATCGATATGATGAATTTAGCATTCATAAATTGACTGAAACTCTATACAAACTAAAAAAATCTAGTAAACACAAGATCTTAAATCAATTCCCAAATAATTTATTCACGCCCATAATGTCAAGGCCAATGCAATTCAATTCCAGTCATACGAGAATGATGAAAAATGTTGAATTACCGGATCAAAGAGGAAGGATTCCATAAAAATATATTGCCATCAACAAGACCACCGGCAAGGAGACCAAGGGAGTATTGTTCTGAAGCGGATCCATTTCTACCCCAAGCAAGACGGTTAAATCTCTCAGAACTCTGAACCTCACCAATCAAAGGAAGATCGTGATCCTCCGATTGGAAATCAAGATTGAAGACCTCAAGAACAGCAGATGAACTAAAAGACAGATCGACGGCTCCAGCCATCGTCCCGGCAGCCATGTACGGTGCATCCGGCGCCAGTGCCACGGACGCCGATCGATTGACGGACTTAATACACGCCATGGAATCGGAAACAGCAAGAAACAAAATCTACCTCCAAACAATCAAGACGAAAAGAGAAAACGCCAATTGGAATAAGATAAGAGGAATTAAGGTATGAGAGAGAGTGTGGATCTGAAGATGAGAATAGTGAGGAATGGAGAAATGGGGAACGAAATTAGGGTTTGATCTGGGAATTGCTAAATTTTGGAACTGAGAGTGAATTTCTTCACTGTATCTCTTTGGCTCTGCTTCGATGCATATGTGTGTCCGAGAGAAACTAATATCAAAATATTTTTTTACTTTTTATATATGCGTTTCTTACTAGTTACGAGTTTCATCTACAACCTTGTCACATAACCAAACACATAACAACACGTGTCATTGTGCCTATTTTTTACTGCTTTTTTATAATTGTTTCAGTTTGCTAGTTGATTCAGCCCTTGTTTATTTCATTGTTTTTTCATGATACGAAACAAATATAGAATGTTTGATAGTTTTCGTAGTTTATTAAAATATGGTACCGTATAATATGGTACGGTATGGTTCTTTTATAATTTTATATTTGAATAGATAGTACGGTATGATATGATTTTTTTAGAATTTAGTTTGAGGAATCCGTGATTTTATTTTCATGGTTCTTAAATGAACAGTATCATGAAAATAACCATACAACCAAACAAGTGAATTTAAGTTAGAATCATACCATAAAGAAAAAACTATGAACCAAACAAGGTCTTACTTGTCTACGTGGGTTATTTGATGGCGTGATTGTTTGATGGTTTTTTCATAAATCTCTCAAACTTTGACATTTGACATCGCCTCAATTTTGAAAAAGTTTCTTTTTACCAGCCCTTAAACTTGACATAAGTCTACTTGCGAGCCTCTCAATGCTAAGTGTCATCTTTTAATTTGTTTAACTTTCAAAGATGCTCAATTTTATTCTTTTCAATTAGTATGTAACAAGTGACATTACATTTGTATGTGACTTAATTAATGTTTATATTCCACCCATTAAACTATGTGGTTGATGTCTTATTCTAACATTACAGATTGAATTTGTGATTCTAAACGTCATAAGTTCAAACCACATCGAGATGGGAGATTTTCCACACACAAATAAGAAACTATTTTTTTATTTTGGACTCATTTATGTTATAGGGGCATAAATTTACAAGTCTGTACAAATGAACTAATTTGAATTACAATGCAATAAAATATATCAAAAAGAAAATCAAATTTCTTCAACATTATATGAAGGATGTAGTATAATTGCTTTATCTCGAATATTATCTTACAAGTTCCCTAACAAAAAAATATAATCCACTTTTCAACATTAAAAAATAGTAAATTTTAAATTTCACAACAAGACAAGTAATAGCTATTTAAATTTTCATATAATCTATATATTTGATTTGCTGAAATATTAAATATTCTTAAGTAATATAACAACAACAACATAATCCTAATTGCCTATCAACGCTTTGCACAAGTGTGGTAAAGAGGTTGAGTGTACGCAATCTTAACCCTGTAATAACAGAGATGCTATTTTCAATGGACTTAGTATTGGAGTTGCAACAACTATCTGTGACTTCACAATAGAAGAAGTACAGACATGTCATGTTCTTATAAACTTTTGAAACCTGAATTGAAATTAATTGAACTTAACTGAAATGAATTTAATGGACCTGAGCTGAATATAACTTCATGAACTTAAACTTAATTGACCTTAATAATAATATAATAATTATTAAAATAATTGTAAAAAACCAATAATATTAAAAAAATAACAAATTATTAATAATAATCATTAAAAACTGTAATATTAATAACTACATATATAAAATAATAAATAAAATTTTTTTAAACATCGATAATAAAGGTTTGTTATAATATGTAAAATCATTTAATTAAAAATTTATTATACAATAATAAAAATTATCTCAATTACACGTGAATAAACAATTGTTTTTATATTATAGTGCAGTTTGGACTAAAATTATAATTTGTTATTAAAAATAATAGTCTTTTTAATTAATAAGTATCTCGTGTTATTGTCTCATATCACATTTTCGTAATCAATATCATGATTATAATTAAAAATATCACATTTTCGTAATCAATATTATGATTATAATTAAAAATATTATTATATTATAGTGACATTGATAATATTACCATCTTTATAACATTAATAACACTAGTAATTATAGATCATTCTTAGGATATTTATAATTAATATTATCGACATAGTTTAATAATTATTTTTCTACATTAATATTTTTATTTTCATTATCATTGATTATTATTACTATAAATTTTCATCAAAGTACTAATTAGAATAATTATCATTAAATTAGAATTGATGGACCTGAACTGAATTGAACTTAATGGACCTAACTTAATTTAACTGAACCAAATTGAATGTGAAGATAACAGAATCATTGATTAATAAGCCATTTTACTTCAAACAATAAATATTCTTAAGAAATATAATTATTAAAATATTATTTTAAACAATAAATTATCAAATTCTGCTATAAAATCTTCCCTCTAATCACTAAAATTCTCTAAGACCAATATATATGATATTAAACATTTCCCCATGTGTGACAAAGGTATGAAGGAGAAAG
>CATIWQ010400266.1:0-28757 GCA_949673415.1 Euphorbia schlechtendalii
AAGTGTTGCAAAAATTGTAACGGCCGTTAACCATGACGGCGGGAGATTTATTAGCAACACCGAAAATGGTGTTGCAAGAGGCTTAAAAAGTGATGCAACAGCTGCCTGTTGCATCACAATTCGGTGGGTTGCTAAAAATGCAAAATGTGTTGCAACAGGCACCTATTGCAATGAGAGCAGAACCATCACTTTGTTTTGGGATAAGTGTTGCAATAGAAGCTGTTGCAACATTTTTAGCACTTTAAGACACATTTTTCTAGTGATGCAACAGGCCATCTATGGCATAGTGCAATATAAACCAAAAAAGATTAGAAATAAATCAAAATGTCTTAAAGGTGGCTATTTTCTTGTAATTAATACTTAAAAAAGGATGATGTAGGTAACTTATCCAGACTCAAATCTCTTTACTACGATGCGGTTTAACCTTAACTAATATAGGTTGTACTAAATTTCCCAAAAGAGCTGATCCGGGTGGCGACTCTGTAATAACATAGGTGAGAGGTTTAGCCCTCATTTCTTTCAAAGCTTTTCTTTTCTCCTTTTGTTCTCATAAAACCCCCCATACCCCATCTCAAGGTGTTATGCCTCGCGGTAACCGTATAGGTCTCAAAAACGTCATCCACTCATAGTGGCGACTCAGTTGGGGGATCGTTCTTCTTTTTTGAACTTAAAAGTTTAAAAGACTTTGATGAGAATTGAAAAGTCATTAAACGAGTTTTTTCCACCTTTAAAATATTTTAAACAAAAGCATATACATTAGACAGATTAGCCATAGGGTTAGGGAGCCATATTTTCTCTGTGAACCCATAAAAGTATCATTTGTTACCTCATGGGGATCGATTATACCTAGTGTGTGGATCACTTGTTACCATATCGTATGTACCTCCCTCATTCGCACCTATTTGGGGAGAGTCATGGACTGTATCATAGTGTAACAAGAACCTTCTACATCAACAACCCTTGCGACCGAACTCATATAGCATCCCCGAAGTAACTTCCCCTAGGTTTACCAAAACGTCTTTATGTGCATCTTACAGGTTCACTCCTTGGCATCCTCGTTGTGTCAAGATGATCCAAGATTAGATTTAGAAGTTAACCCTTAATTCTGCGGGAGGCGTATGGTTGGAAGAATTGTATATCGCGTGCATGCTTAGTGCTATATGTTTTAACTTTTCCATCCACTACATATGCAAATAAAACAACATCTCACACCATGTATATCATACTAACCACATTCTTTTGTATAGATACTAATTTACACACACACACACACACACACACTCATTCTTTTATTAGTTTAAGGTTTTAGAACTCTCATGAAGTATCATGAGATCATGAATAAACCCTAAACATCACAATATACCACATCGGTATACATTAGTCATAAAAGCGCTCGAGGTTGTGTCACTTTAGTGAACACATCAACATGTCATATCCCAACATTTACGATACCTCATAGGCATCTGACACTCTATTTAACTTGAGTCATGTACTCAACTCATTCATTTGGCCACATTGGCGATACTAAATAAACATCAAAATAAACTCATTCATTCAATTATTCATTCATCATAAGGGTATAACACATTGTCTTACAAAAAAATAAAGTTCTCATTTAATTGTGACATGAGGATGTCACCATGGTAAGGCTTACCACCCTTTACCCTCTTGTTTCAAGGTAAACAAGATCATTCCATTTATTCCACTAAGCTCATCTTTGGAGAGATCACATTGATCTTTCCCGACCTCCATACCTAATGTTGGGATATTATTCCATCGGTTTATGTGGGTTCAAAAAACCTTTAGAAATCATAAAATCATTTTGTTTTGTCATTCTTTTATTAGTTTAAGGTCTTAAGAGCGCTCATGAAGTATCATGATGTCACGAGTAAACCCAAAGCATCATGAAATACCCTATCAGTATACATTAATCTTAAAGATGCTCAAGGTTAAGTCACCTTAGGAAATGCGCCAACATGACATATCCAATAATATATGATGCCCAATAGGCATCCGAATCTTCACCCGATTGACTCAAATACTCAATTTATTCATTTTCACCACATAAGTGATTCTAAATAACCACAAACATCAATTCAACCATCAATTTACACAACATAAGGGTATAACACATTGTTTTACCCAAAAATAAAGGCCAACACACCTCAAGTTGTCATGACATGGGATTTTTACTATGGTAAGGCATTACCACCATTTCCTTTTCCAAACTAAAAAACCAATATTCCACCACACTTCACAGCATTATAGCTCACCCCTTGAGAGATCACACCGATCTCTCTCAACCTCCTCACCCAAAAGTTGGGATATCATTCCATCACTTCATGAGTGTTTGACAAACCTTTAGGAATCATAAAATCATAAAACATCAAAACTTGCATGACCCAACCCAATCTTGTTTTGCAATTTTTCTTCATCTTCTTCTATTCTTTCGTCATTATTTTCCCATTTTTTCACCATGGAAAGCCACAATAACCAACTCAAAACCTTTCCGGAAACCCTCAAAAATCTGGATTGGAAGAAATTAAAGATTTTTGGGCTATGGAGGCTCCAATATTTATCTTTTCACCCCATAAACACCGCATTTATTCATGCATCACTCACTTTTTGGGATCTTGGATTGCATCTTTCAATTCTTAACCTAAGAGTTATGCCAAATGATTGATGAGTATCAGAATACTCTAGGCAATTCTTGCCATCGATGAATTCCCATTAAGGTGCCTAGTTACTGGTTCGAAGCTGCAAACTCACTAAGAGGGTTGCGGAGCTTGGACTCCACTGATCATTTTCTATCTCAACCCCTAGAGATTGGAGGCTTTCGAGTTATCATGGTCTTAGATTGGTGGTTACCTACTCTACGACATCATGTAGCTTGGCCATTTATGGTGGCCTTACTACTTATATTATAATTCATGTGCGGAGTAGGTAGCATCACCCCATTCCGACTAATTTCTACAATTACTAGTTTGTCTCAAGGAGCTTCACCCATCACCATTAGACTAGCAGAGAATTTATTATGCATGGAGACCGCAAAGGCTAATCCTAGATTGATCAAAGTTCACTTCACCTTGTTAGAGGTTTGGCGTTTGGAGAAACTAGCCTTGGTCCACGAGTGGAGATAATCTTATGAGAAGTACAAAGTCATCAATTATAGTGAGAGAAGACTCTACATTATTGACCACCATAGATTGACGATGGATGGCTGGGTATAAATCGTGAGAGGAAATACAGATAGCCAGATCTACTAGGTTTACCCCTAGTGGAGGATTACTGACTTTACTACCCACATTCATACTTACAGTCTCTCGCTACTCGGATAATAGGGAATCACTTCCTATTCTCCGGTATGGCTTTGTCGATAGTATGGGAAGACTCAGTGAGTTCCTAGAGATTCTTACCCTACTCATGCCCCTAGTTGGAATCACATATTACCCAACCATATCCTCGAGAGATGGGCCTGGAAAATTTCTTTCATTTCATTGGACCATGCTCACCAAGAGACCACTAAGACTCATGTATACTACCAGAAATAGCTTCAGGAGACTTGAAATCTCACTAACGAAAACAAGCGCAAAGGGGCTACTGATAAGTGTATAATTACACTTATTATCATTATAATTTTACACACTAAACACTATATTTTAAGTCATTTTTATACTTCATATAAAAGATTTCATGTAGTATGTAATTACTTTTGATGCAAATGCAGATACTAGGTAAATCTTAGAGTAAAATGATCTAAAGTGGAATTCTATGAAAAAAGAGTGAAAAAGGTGCAAAAAGATGCGTGAAACTCAAAGATTTGGCTTAGGATCGAAGCTGTCAAAGATCAGTGAAGTTGCAAGGAGAATTTTGAAAAAAATCCATTTCACGGTCACAACAATCATTCTTGATCGTGACTTATTCTTCTTCAGAACAGAAGTCTGCCAATCAAAGATTCACATTCATGACATGTATATCGTGATCGTGACTTGGATGATTTTCTAGTTTTATCTTCTTAACTACCAACCACCAGATAAGCATGATTAACCGCAATCAACTACCAATGAAAAGACACTTATCAAAAGCCAACCAATCATGAAAAGGTGTCTATCCATTGTGGATTAAATCAAAGCTTCTCAACTAATCACAATGAAGAGATGCAATCTTTCACCAATGGACACAACTCTTCATTTGGATAGATGCAACCCTTCGAACTCTATAAATAGGGCTCCAAACCTTACAAATTTCATACACCACCAGAGAGGAGAACATTAGAGTGCAATTATAGAGAAATATAGTGTGTGTATAGATAGAGAGTTCGCTACGTTCATAAGTGTTAGTGAGAAGATGTTTAAGTGATTCGAATCCTTATTTCGATCACTAGATTTCTCTATATTCTCGAGCGATTGTTGTATAAGTGTACTTACAAATCACTTATCAAAAAAAGTTTTCGTTCTTCAATATTTGTTTGTTTAATATTCGCAAAGAATAGCATCCTAGCAGAGATTCTGTATTCAAAGCAGACGCAGGAATTGTGGGAATTGAACAACTCCCATTAAAGAGTGGATATGGTTTGATCAACTTTAGCTTTCACTTGCATACCTTACAACTTTACTTTACTTTCTACTTATACTTTCTATTTTGAAGTTTATGATATGTCTATGTGTCATAATGAATATTTCATGTTAAGTCTTTTATGTTAATCAAGTTATATGCATTAGAGTAAATTTTAAGAGTAATTTCAGGGTTAACAATATCATGTATAATCACTGGATCAGTGATATAACGCTGTTTAGTGAGCCAACATTTTTGGAATGGTAACTTGCTAAATATGATTATGTGAGAGCGACCCGTACTAAGCATAGTATTGACGTTGTCCAGGTTTATATAATTATCTTAATTCATTTGCGCTAGGTTTAGAAAAGTCATTTCATGTGTTGCTCTGTAATGAATAATTGAACATCTGGGTATTTAGAACTAAGTCTGTTAGATTAGTTTAGTGATTGTAACATCTTTGTTGAACTTGCATGCTTTCTCTGCGATCCTTATTTCATAGGGAAAATCTATATATTTAGGTTCTCTAATCTTTCATACCTATATTTACTCATTTTTCATTCTAATCCTTGTTTCCTAACCTTTACTTTAATATATTTTATTTTCTTTATTTTATCTTCCTTTTCGATCTTTAAAACTAGCTATTCCTTATAGGATCGATATCTTTTAAAGCTACATCGCAACTGTATACTTGCAGTTATCATCATTTTTCTAGTTGATAAGGGGTACTGACAACACCTATACTTTTTCATGAATAAGTTTTTGGCACCATTGATATATAGCTGAATCTTGTGAACAAACTATTAAACTTATTAGTAGAAAAGTGGCGAACAACTACTCTACAATGGAACTATGCGGAGAGTAGGTTACAATTGAAGATCTAATTCCTCTACCGCTCCTTTTGATACCACTGTTTCCATCACCAAGGAAGATCCTTCCTTTTTGCAGGAAGAAGAAATTATTCAGATTTTATTTTTATTTGGATAAACTTTGTATGTAAGACCTTTATTGTAATATCTAGACTTTGCTTACTTGTTTGATGTTTCACCTAACGGCACTATGCATTCATATGAGTCTACACATAACATTTTCTAGCATACATGATATGTTTTACATGAAATTAACTTGGGTACAAATGAATCATCTAAATGGTAACTATATCCAATGATTTAAACCCTGCTGAAAAAGGAGAGATTAAAAATGTGCTTAGATGTCAAGTGAGCGCTTTTGCCTGGTCCTATGAAGAAACGTTGGGCATTGCCAGAGTTATTGTAAAGCATAGAATTCTACCAGATTTGAAGTTCAGACCGGTGAAATAAAAATTGCATCGATTGCATCTGAAATTAGCAAAAGTAGCAAAGAAGCACGAAGCCAAAGTCCCTTGAGGTTGTGCCAGCTTTGCCCCATCCGTGAGCCAATATTCAAATTTTTCAGAAGCAGCAGCCAATCATTTGGACTGAACAATGTTAATAGACCATTGAAAGAATCAAAACTTATTCAATCAATCCGCCAGTTCTGAAGCCACTAACTCCCGACAAGCCTCTCATACTCTATCTGGCTATCGAAGAATGTTCAGTAGGGGTCATGCTTATCTGAGAGAAAGAAGATAAGCATGACATTCAGTGAATTATCTGAGAAAAAATCTTCTTGAGTATGAAAGCTGATTTGAGAAGACTTGCATAATAATGGTCTAACTCACTAAGAAGTTCAAGCACTATTTCAAATCTAACAAAATTCAAGCGATGGCTAAAACTAATCTGATGAAGTATTTATGCTAGTCCCCGACTCTAGCCGGAAAGCTCTCTCGCTGGTTACATGTCCTCTTGGATTTTGATATTGAGTATGTAACAGAGAAGGTAATTAATGGCCAAGCATTCACTGAATTCCTCGCCAATCAAGCCCTAGACTTTGACTATGTGGAGAACTTATTTTCCTGATGAGGAGCTAGCAGTTGTAGAGTCCTTGAATGAAGAGTGGAAAATATTCTTTGACAAAGCTATGAATCGTTAAGGAGCAGGTCTCGAGGTAGTCTTTATAATTCCGTAAAATGAAGTCATCTCTTTCTCTAAGCGCCTTGAATTTCCCATCACCAGTAATGTGGAAGAATATGAGACGTGCCTCTTTGATATGCAAGCTTTAAGAAATGAAGGGGCAATGGAAGTCACTATCACTGGTGATTCCGCCCTAGTCATTCCACAAGTGGTCGGAGATTGGGAAATCAAGGAATAATATTATCAACCTTATCTTGATGTAGTTTGGGAATTAATTGCAAAATTCAAGAATTATTTATTTCGACATGTCCCCTGGGATGAGAGCTAAATGGAGGATTCCTTTGCTACTCTAGCCTCTATGTGGGAAGGTTCTAAAACCCAGCCCATCAGACCCGTGGTCCTTCAATCATCCAAGAAGCCATTTTATTATCACACCAACTCGTTCGCTATCGACACATATGAGAATTTTTGGTATCGGGACATAGTCTAATTGATCCAAGATGATGAATCCTCACTAAGGGAAACAAAATTTGGTCATTCAACTCTTCGACGGTTGGCTGCTCAATTTATAATTGTGGGGGATGATCTCTTTAAGTGCACCAATAACGGCTTGCTTCTACGTTGTCTTCCGGAAAAGAAAGCTTCTTTGGTCATGAATTGTATCCATCAAGGAGTCTGCGGCCCTCACATGAATGGTTAGGCCTTAGAGAAGAAAATTAAGTGGTAAGGTTATTTTTGGACTACCATGATAGCCAGTTGCATCTCTGCGGTGAAGAAGTTCCATGAATGCTAGATATACGGGTGGTGACTCCTTAACAACGTAGGCGATAGATTTAAGCCTCAGGTCTTTCAAAGCTTTTCTTTTCTCTTTCATTTTCATAAAACCCCCATGCCCCATCTCATAGGGTCAAAGCCTCACGATGATCGCACGGGTCTAAAAAACGTCATCCTCTCACAAGTCTCCACATTGCATCTCACCCACCTCTCTATCAAAACTCAATTGATTGAAGGAAATGAGTTTTCGACGCATCAAGATTAACAGATTAATCTCGCTCTTTAACGTTTAAATTCTCTGTCTCTTAACACCCTGCAATTTGTTTTAAATAAACAAATTAATTTGAAAGCTTTAAAGAGAAGAGAAACTGAAGATCAAGTCAGGATGAGAAGTTTGTAACGAATACTTACAAATCTTCCAAGTATAAATTGAAGATTGAAGTAGACGTTCAAACTTGGTGAATCACCTCTAATTTTAGGTGATGAAGTTCTTACCTTTATCGTCTGTCTTTATATCATCTTCGCTCATTCATCGTTCTCTCAATTTTATAAGTTAAGCTTGAAAACCCAATCCAAGATGAGTAAAGTACTCAGTACAGATTGAAGATAAACTAAGTTAGCGAAGCTGAGTAGTTTATAGTTTTTAAACCTGCACTCAGCACAAAGTTACTTAACACGGATCTAAAAACTGAACTTGGAAAAGAATTTTATAAATCTTAAAAAAGAAAACCAAGTAACTACATTCACCCTCCCCCCTGTTGTGTTATTTAAGCTATTTCGGACCAACACCTTGGAAACATGATCTCAAATAAAATGATTACTTCTTAAGAGTCAATGAAATCAAGTTTCGACCTAAATAGATAGCATAGCCTGTTAGATATGATGTATGTCTTATAGGTAATTAAGGGAAAATATATCTTGGTTAATTATTTCGTACAAACAAGTTTTATTAATAAATGCATTTATTTTTTTATATCAATGATTGAGAAAAATATTGTGATTGAGAATATATATTCATTGATATACGTTGAAAAGTCCTTTAACATATCATATCATGGATCACTAGTTAGAAATGTCATTTTAATTGCTTCATTTGGATCAGTTTTCGATCAATTGGTTCTGTTCTAATAAACCCGATCCAAATGTTAGTCAATGCATAGCTTTTGAGCTTCATGCCTTGGTTTGAAGAAGAACTTTTACCTTAAAATAATATAAAAATGGTAATGGAGCATTTTCATTGGATTTACCTTGAACCGATGGAAATGCTTCATAAAAGGATTTCCCTTGGTTGGGCTTTTGATCTCAACTGATGCAAAATCCCAACCGACTTGGAGGCAGGAATTTTCGAGGGCCAACAGTTTTTGAGGGAGTGATTAAATTGGTTAAAAAAAATTAAAGCAAACAAAGAAACCCTTTTGATCGAGGAAAATTTTTTTAGCCTATGTCATGTTCTAACAACGCCTCTTCAACTCCATCTCTCTCTCTTCCAACCATCCTCCCTTCCCTAGCTGGCCGTTTCGATGGTTGTTGCTATTTCCGGTTTTATTTTTTTTACTCAATTTATGATTGATGATTTTTTGTTTGAAGTATTTAGGTTCAAAAATTAGGGTAGCATTGTTGATAAAGTTGTTGTTTGAGATAATTGGGGGTTTTACTGTAACTAAATTATCTCATTAATTGTCAACGCAAGAAAATGATGGTCTTCCTTTAGACATTTGTGTTAAAAAATTCAGGCTTCGGCTTGCAAATTGGGGCTTTTGCTGTAACTAAATTAACTCGATTTTGAATGTTAAGATACCCATGATTCTTTTTATTGAAAAAATATGATATTATTTTGGATTGAAAAAATATGTTCAATGTAATAAAAAAAACATAATTTTAAAATTTTCACTTATCAACGGGTCCCATTTTTTATTTCACCTTTAGACCCTGATAACTTAAGAACTAACTTGTCTCCGATCAATTTTCACCAAACCTTACCCTTGTAAGTTTCTAATTTACTTTTGTATCTTCGTATGCACATATGCTTATACCTTTTATTATAATTAGGATATTAGTCAATTGGCTTGTTCAGATAACGAGTTCCCTTTAAATATATCGAGATATGGAACTAAGAGTTTTTAGAAGTTCTTCACTTTGGAATGTCAAAATAGTCTAATACTAATTTTGCTGCAATATCGAATAATTTATCGGCTTGGTACTTTTAAGCTATTTCGTCCAAGAATCAATTGGTTTGTGATGACACGAGATCCGAAATGGGCTGATTGAAGAAGATAATAGAGACATTAGAGAGCTAAGCCGGGCAAGCCGGTGTAAACACTTTGAAGCCAAAGTTACACCGAGGCATAGGTGGATGAAGAATGATAAAATGAAACTAGTTAGTTACCTTTCATAAGGAATAATGCCTTTATATAGGGAGAAAGTGGGCACTTAGCCCCCTTAGAGGTTGACACATGTCTCTCTCAAGGTTAACCACATGTGTCCTTTTAGGGTTAAAATTATTGGGTCTTGCTTAGGCTGAGCGAACCTCTTATGTGGCTACCTCTAATATATGTCGTTGTCTTATCTTTCTTAAGTTTAAATTGTCGAGGAGGTTTGAACAACAAGGCCAAGTATAATTTTGTTCGAATGTGTATTCGTAAATACAATCTCCAACTATTGGATGAAGAATTAATTATTAATTAATTGACATATTAAGTCAATGTAATTGAATAATCATGATACCCAATCAGATAAATTTGATTATTGGTATAATATAATGTAGTTTATATTGTTCATTTTTTTAAAACCTCTCGGGGGGACAATGTGTCCCCCAAAGGAAAAAGGTTGGAGCAGGTGAAAATTTCGGCGCATGTCCCAACTAGGTTGATGCATACACTTGCCTACAAAACATCTACTTCTGTTTTATAAATATATTGGAGAAACTCAAGATGAGTGTCTCATTAGTTACAAGAAAGTAAAAGGCCCGGGTTTACAAATAAATCTTACTCCGAGCTGCAAATAATTCACCTCTTACATTTAAAATAAAACCAACATAAACGTAAACAAAAGATGATGTGATCTAGCGATGTTTGGGTCTCTTCAAAAATGAACTTATTCCTCAACGTCCATAATGAGCAAGCGATGGCAAGCCAAAATGACTACCCAAATTCTCTAGCGTGACCCAGCTTGAAGAAGGATCACCACAGCAAAAAGAATGCTTCACTACTGCAGGGAAGAGGATAGTAGAAACCTAACCACCTCATGGCCGAATACCAAACACTTCGACTTCTATTGCATAACAGTAACTCATAACAGAAAGGGCAGCAATCGTCACTATTACATCCCCTTTGAAATAACAATAACTTAGTTGGAAGTTGACCATGGAAAGCCATCCAACCAAAGAAGCACACCTTCGACAGTATACAGCTCCTCCAAATTATCGAATAATCAAAAGTCTGATTTGTCCAGCTCGGTGATTGATAGAAGCTGCATCAAAAGCTTGCTGCAGAAAATTTCTTTTTTTCCCAAGGTCTCATAAAAATCGGTCAGTATCATGTCCAAAAGAGAGTTCATATCGAGGTCCAATCAAACCAAAATTGCTACCAAATAATCCTAGGCAAGTTAAAGAAATCCAAGAGCAAAGTTCCTAGCATCTATTTTGCATATTTAAATGAAAGTTTCTTTTCCAAAAAGTACGGCCAAACCTACCTAATCCGAACACAGCTGAGCAGCCCTCTCATGTATTCCACGACTTTCAATTGCATAAGAGAAAAAGGTCTAGAAAAAGAACTTGAAGGCTTTAGTTCGATGTCCAATTATCGAACCAAAAGAAAGAGAGTAGCCCGTTGCCTAATCTGACGTGGCAATTTGAAGTAAAAAGCTTCCAAATAATTGCGGTTACCAAGGCAGCAGTGGATCACGTCAACCCAAATGGGGGAAAGTCTTGAAATTTCATAAGTAATGACATTGTTCCAATACCGAAACTCATACCGATTCGCACCATAACCAAACTAAAGTGAGCTTTGATTCGTCGTTCGTAATTACCATAGCCACTTGAACAATAGACTATAATTAATCAACCGAAAGTCTCGAATATATAAGCCACCGAGCTATTGCGGTAAATTAATAGTACTCCAACTTATTTTACAAATCCCGCTTTTATTTTCATCACCTCTCGAAAGAAAATTTCTAATCAACCGTAACTTCTGCCAAAGGGGGTAGATTATAGATGGATAATAAATACACCGGAATGGATGAGAGAGATTTGATGAGAACCACTCTACCTACATTAGAGAGGCAATTCCCTTTCTGATTTGCAAGTCTACTTTTGAACTTGGCAATCAACGGGTCCCAAGAAGAAGGCGATAGACGTTTAAAGGAGAGGGGGGCTCCAAGGTATTTGATTGGAAACATTTTTATGCGACAACTAAGCGAAGTTACAAAGGCTGCCGCTATCCACATAGATTCCCAAAAGTGAACTTTTATGGAAGTTTATATTAAGTCTTGATACCAACTTGAAGTATCTCAAAATTCATACGAAGGCCGAAATGATGGACTCATCCGATAAAAGGAAGACTATCGTATCGTCTGCAAATTGTAATAAAGAAATATCGGGTAGGGAATCATCTAAGTGGAAACCCGAAAGATGACCCTCTCGAATACTAGCATCAATAATCTTCTTTAATCCTTCCACTACTAGAACAAAAACAAAGGGTGATAATGGATCACCTTGCTTCACCCCCTTTTGTAACCGAATCGATTCACTTGGAGTTCCATTGATGAGGATTGAAGTTGTTGAATTTTTTTGGCAATTTGAGAGCCAAGAGATCTACTTCTTATCAAAACCCAATGCCATCATCATCGCATCTATATAGGTTTACGAGATGCTATTGAATGCCTTGTGGAAGTCAAGTTTGGGACAAGGCAAGATCTTTGTTGCCTAAAGACCGTGCTAATCACCTCGGAAGTAAGGAAAGAGCACTCGTGAATGCTTCTCCCTTTAATGAATGCAAACTGGCTGTTAGAGATCAAACTTGGCAAAATCGATTACAAGCGCCGAGAAAGCACTTGGCTACAATCTTGTAATCCTATGTATTAGAACAATTGGCTGAAAGTTATTCAAACTTGAGGAACCTGGGACTTTCGAGATAAGCATGGTGAGTGAAGTTTTGAAAGCGCTCGGAAGTTGGCAAAATAAGTGGAAATTGTGCAAGATGCAAATGATTTCTTCCTTAAGATCTTCCCAAAATTTTCTATAGAAGAAAAAATTGTATACATCAGGCCCAAGTGCCTTATTCTCCTCACATGAACAAATTGCTGACCAAACCTCATCCTCCGAGAATAGTGCAATCAAATTATTATTGGAGGTAATCGAGATCGTAGCAAACTGTAGCTTCCTTAACGAGAAAGGAACCACCCGCAGAGATTAGAAAAGGTTTGAATATAAAGATCTAATGGCTTTCATAATGGTTCGAGCATCATAGACAAGACGGCCATTAATCTCCAATTGTGAAGTCCTGTTATTTCTGTAGCTAGTTGAGGTAATACGGTGGAAGAAGGTGGTGTTTTGGTCTCCCAACAGCGATCGATTCACCTGATACTATTGATGTCTGATGCTTTCGAGACTTCGACAGTGCTGTAGTAAGGCTGTCCGGAAGCCTTGCAAATCAGAGCTCTCGGTTGTTGTTAATGGTCTTGATTTCTCGCTTGACATAAGGGTGAGGACCTTAGATTCAAGATCCTTGATTTTTTCCTCCAATTTTCCAAAGTTTGCAGCATGCCAAGAATGTATACAATTGCTCAATTTACCCAATTTGAAAGAGAGGTCTCAGTTTGCATATGATGACCGAATGTTCCTCCATTTTTTTTGAATGAAAGCCAAAAAATAAGGGTGATCCCACCAACAATTGAAAGAACGAAATGGTTTCGGGCCTGAAATTGATGAACCATGGGAATGGAATAGAAGTTGTAGGTGATCTAATAAGGCAGAGTCCAAAGTTGAGATTGATAAGGTAGGCCACAAATCCGAAATCCCACAAGAAACAAGGACCCTATCGATCCGAGAGTATGAGTTACTATTTACCCAAGTGTAGTCACGATCGTATAGGGGAAGATCATGAAGTTCTCTTTAATTCATAAAATCTCGAAAAAAATCTATCGATTGTAAAAATAACCTCCTGAGCATTTCGAAGCAAACAAGACCTTCTTAAAATCACCATAAATCAAAACATGGGTATACAGCTTGATAAGAGGTAGCAAATCAAGCCACAATTGGTTTCTTTCAGAGGCTACAGTTGGTCCATATATGGTCACTACATGAATATCCACATTTAAAGAAACTAGATGAAAAATGGACCCTCTCGCCGTCGATGAGACCAGAGTAACATTCAATAAAACCGTATTCCATGAAAAAATAATACCGCCGAGAGACCTTGGGATAGTGAATAGTGAAATGAGAATTCATTATATCCCCAAATTTCCTTGTGACTACCTGCTAATATCCTCAATTTTTAGTTTCCAACAAAACCAAAAAGTGAATGTTAAATTTTCGAACACAAGAATGAATGAAAGATTGTTTGGCCCTATTCTAAGTTCTGCTATGACAATTTCAACTAATAAAAGAAAGAGACATAAATAAAATTGGTAAATCTTGGGGAGAGTTGGCATCTATGAATTCAAGCTGACATCCAAAGTTGTCAATATTGCCTCCTTATTTCTTTCTCTGAATAAACCAAGTTCGCTACCAATCTCAAAAGAATGGAGATTCTCGTTTTCGGCCGATTTGTGCGAGTTTTCTCGGAGTATTATTCTGTTCCTGTTGGAGATATCTGGACCTGAAGAGCTTGTGAGGCTTTTAGATGTGGTTGATTCTGAGCTAAGGGGATCGTCATGGGAGCTTTTAGACAGAACTGAATCATGGCTAGCAAATTGATTTGTGTCATTAAGTTAAATTAATTCTAAGTTTAATTAATTTATATATGATGTTAATTTAATTAGTAATTGATTAAATTTATAAGTTGAATAATTTACTTTAACATTGATTTAGTCAGTAAAATATACATAACAAATTGATTTGTGGTATTGCATTTAATTTAATTTAATTTAATTGTACTGTTTTAATTTTGTGTGTGGGTTAAATTTGAATAATAAATAGTGTCAATAAGACATTGTTTAAGGAAATTAAACTTTGATGGTTTCGTTATTAAATTAAGTTTCTAATGGATCAAATTATAATTCAAAATACATATTTTTTGTCAAATTAAGTTTTTGGAGCATCAATATAGTGAAAACGTGGGTAGTCACAATAGGTTGAGTTCTTAAGTGTTTTATCTCCATTATTCTTCGTTTATACGTCTGGCACCATTCTTGGTTCAAAAAGAGTTCGTCCATGTGCTATTAGAGAGCTTCCACTTGCGAGCTTTTAATGCAGTTGTCTCTTAAAGAGACATATTCATGTTAAATTTATTTGATAAATAAATTTTGTTTAAGTCATTACACCTATGTCTATAAGTTTTAATTTAACAACTTAAATCGTGTTTGTAAAACCAAATGCGGAATCTAATTCCCATACTAGAAATCGACTAAGTCAGAAAAGTCCCTTGGGTACTCTTGAATCTAATACCGATGGAGATTTTCAAGTAGAAGAGGCCCCCTTAAAATGAATGAGAAGCCAAGTCCAATCCTTGCTAAAATAACCACGAGCACTTCGATTTGTTGTACCATAGACAACTATGATTTAAAGTTTTTCGTTCTTTAATTGAGTAAAGTACGGCACGACACTCAATCAAAGCATTTACATGTGTGGTAAAACATTGCTAATTTATATGATAATCACCTAAACTAAGTTTGAGC
This sequence comes from Euphorbia schlechtendalii, assembly GCA_949673415.1. NCBI lineage: Eukaryota > Viridiplantae > Streptophyta > Magnoliopsida > Malpighiales > Euphorbiaceae > Euphorbia > Euphorbia schlechtendalii. The sequence goes on from CATIWQ010400266.1 coordinate 15,153, forward strand.
AAAAGCTTAATCTAGTTATCACATCATTTTCTATAACAGGAATTGAAAACTAAGTCAAGTATAACATACTTTAATCAATTCATAAAAAATATCATTTTAACATATTATAATCAGTCATGCATAGCATAAGGTACGCTTTGATACCACTGTTGCAACGTGAACTTTCAAAATTTAAAATTAACTTAAGAATCTCCTAAGCATGACGTGATTTATATAATCTAAGTTAAAACGTTCAATAGATGCTTTTAGGTTTATAAATCTTATAAAAGAAACCTAACATCTAAGTTTAGAACATTACTAGTTGATGCATGTTTTCTCTTTCTTTGGTTGCGGTGTTTCCTTAGAGTAATTCGGTAGAACTTCGTTAGCACGAGCCACCAAACTAGGATGGCCTCTACGATTGATCCACATGGATCTTTACCAACCAAAACCTCGTTGAGGTAGAACCCGTTAATAAGCAGCAGCTACTAGACCGCTCGAAGACCAACCCGAAAATAAAATTGAGAAGGCTCACTATAATTAGAAAGAGCCTTCAAAAGAATTCTTCGTTGTTTGGAGAAACACGTGAAGGATCTCGCACAACGAATGAAGACAGAGATGTCAAACTCAGAGAGAAAAGCTGAGCTGAAGTGATGAATAAAGAGGAGTTGGAGGCTTATACATAGGGAAAAAAGGGGAGTGTTTGACTCCCCCTAAAACAAAAAGTGGGATGGGAATATCCCATCCCACTTAGTGGGTTAGCGGCGCTGGTAACTTGTACCCATGGGCTAACCCACGGATCCCAAAGTATTGAGCCGCTAGAGGTTAACCTAAACTTGGCTTCCCATCTGGGAACCTTTAGACTCAATATTTTAGACATATTTGGAACTCAGTAGCTCTAGATGATAGAATGGGCTTTCTAGCAAAGGTGTATGATCCCTTGATACTTGGAACGTCACGTGCTTGTGACTTGATCCAGTTCTGCAATAGTAATTAATATTATACATTGCTTCCATCAAGTTAAGTACCATCCAGTTTATTGAGCTTGGTTTAAGTGTCCGCTCATCTAATAGCCGTAACTATCTTGGAATTAGACTTGTTCATGAAGAACACCACTCGGCCATTATACATCAAGGTTGACTAGAAACTCGTTTTATCAATCTTATACTCTGATCAGAGGTTTATGAATGTGTTAATTTAACAAGGGACCCTAAGGTACATCTCCCACTATATCACCGTATTAGGGGCGATTGATCCCATCTTAACTACTCAGCTTACCAAAATGTGATCATCACTATACCAGTAATCAACCTTGTCATCCTAATCGCTAGGGTATGTATAAGTATGACCCAAAGTATAGCAACTCCTACACAAGGTAACTAGTATCTCAGGTCTGAGGATATTTGTACTGCTACTACAATAAGAAATGACACAAAAATATTGATATAATTATTTTCAAGTGTTTGTCTTATAGCGGTCTCTAATGTATTACCTGAATACATTCATGTGTTAACTCAAGGTACCACCTTCATCTCGTGAGATCGACTGCTTGGATTTAATCCAAGGAGTAAGCCTACACATGCTAGTCTTTCTATTCCATTGATGTCCAGTCTTAATGAAACTATGACTAGGGATATTTAAACTATTCATAGTAACATGTATGTGCAATTCTCACACCACATAGGTCCTACTATGTCCTCGCACTTTTACGCTATGAAGTAGTCACAGACTTTGTCTCATCAATGCACATATACATATTTAATGCTATACATATATGATACCAGTAAGATACATAAATAATTAAAAGCACTGATAAGCAACAAAGATGCCTTAATTATTAATAATAATTTGAAACCTTTTGTACATTATAGCTAATAAAGATATATTACCCTAGTTGCCTCTAGGGCATACATCATATCTAACAACAAGGTGATCCAATGTCTCCATTCATTTTCATGTTAGTAATCGAAAGGCCGAAACAAATATTTGACATGAGCATTAGAGAACGTATTTTACATGGTTTTCGTTTGGAACATGACTTACCTGATTTATCACTTTTGCAATTCACAGACGATACTCTTTGTTTTTTTCCAGCGGATATAAGTGTCATCCCAAATCTAATTAGAATTCTGAAATGCTTCAAGCTTATTTTTGGGTTAAAAATCAACTATCATAAAAGCTCTCTTGTTGAAATTAACATGGATGATAGTTTAATTCAATCATGTGCCACCCTATTGGGATGTTGACATGGAATTCTACAATTCTAATATTGTGAGACGCACTGTCAATGAAGGGATTAAATGTCTCCAATTGAGATTCATTATTCATCAAATTTTAATCACTAGTTGCTAATTGGAAGATGCCTGTCATACGGTCGAGTAGTCCTCATTAAATTGGGACTTTCTTCCTTAACCATTTAATTTTTAGTCTCTATTCCAGATGCTTGAATTGGTAAATGGAAAGTTAATCCGCATGATGCGTAACTTTTGATGGCATGGTAATTGGGAAAGCCTGGGTATGAGAAAAGTAAAATGGGATGTCATTAACCTTTTAATGAACTTAGGTGGGTTATTCATAATTGTATCCTATTGTTGAAATGGCTTTGAAATTGAGAACTTTTGATCCTGACTTGTTGTGATATGTTTTTTGTGCACGAAGATTGGGATTTTCAACTCAATTTCACATCTCAAATTGTGATATCTCAAGGCTTTCACCTATATGGGCAGGGGTGGTTATCTCTTGCCATAACAATGAAGCTTATAAGATGTTTTTTTTATAGCCAATACGCTCGTCCTAATTGGAAATGGTAGCAACACTTCCTTTTGGCATGACAATTGGATAACACATGTGTCTCTACAAAGCTTATTATTGGTGATCTGAAAAATTCAGATGTGGAGCAAACCTGCAACCTATTATTCAATATGTATCCCTTTAACAGGCCATTTTGACGTTGAAGGCTGCGCATAGCCTGGGAACACTGTCCACAACTCTGTTCATGGATTTAATCCTCGCAACCAATAATCTTTTAGCCATGCGACCTCAGTTATGCGCCGGGTCAGCCTAGTACATCCAACCACCCTCTCTGCATGCTAGCTTTACCGAACAGCATGGATAAAGCAACATGGACTCTTTCGACAGACAAGACTTGACTTATTTGGCATGAAGTTTCTTCACAAGTTTTTATTGTTCCCGGCATTGGACTCCCTTGGCCGTCACCTTAAGCGAGATTTGGGAGGCTCTACTACAACCAAATATTTGATTTTTTGAGTGGCTTCTCTTCCACGGGCAATTGCCAACCAGAGTTTTTTTTACTTCAACATGGCTACAGGTCGATGAGCAACGATCTTTTCTCCTTGTGTCCTAATCTGAAATACATGGAACATGTTCTTGTGTTTTGCAAGCACAACTATGACACTTAGTGTCAGACCTTCAAGTGGTTAAATATACGCTTCACTTTGCCGAGGTCAAGTGTGAATTTTCTTACCCAATGGCAATCTTTTTTGAGACCTAGGATTAGTAGAGCCTTGGTACAAGCCTTTGGTTCAGCATATTACTCTTGTAACTAATTTCTTTTGATCTCACCTTGAGATCTCACTATTAATATATTTTTTGTTGTTTTGGGAAACTAATTGTTGTGGATGCCAACCTAGTTGGGATGTACGAATTTAGTGTTCCTTCTTCGATCTTTTTTCTTAAAAAAATGTGCATCCATTACTCAATTATTTCTATAAAAGTGGCATGAAATTCTTATTCTCTTTTTTCCTGTCATAATATGATATCAAGAGTTAAATCTTCTCATATTGCCGTGTTTGTGTCACAATAAACTTCTAAACTATAAAATCATTGTTTAGAGGATAAATATTTCCAATGAAGAAGTTAATTTCATATACTTTAAGATATACAAATGACATATATCATCATGTATAATTCAGTAAATTTTTTCACAAAATGACTTATTAATGGCACCTATTATAAATCATATGTACACTATTTGTAAAAGAATTGGAATATATAAACTTGCTGTCGGCTCCTTAGTCAATCGGGTCAAAGCATCTATTTCAGCTATTAATTTGACTTAAATTAAAATAAGATAAGTTAAAGGGTAAAAGAGAATTACGTAAGTACTTAATTGTAGGAACATAATCCATAAGGCAATATTCTCTTGATTTCGACTTTTACGAATTTTTTTCCAACTTTCAATCTCTCGTACTCCGTTCTTCAATCTTTTGATCCAAAAGTCGTGAATTCGCAATAAATCTCCAATATACAAGTGAGTTAATCTTGATCTGGCATACAATTCATTTACGATCTTGGTGTCAACTAATGCCACATGTCAACATACAATTTGATTAACTTTTCAACGTGTGACATGTGTCAAACCTACAATTAGTTTATTTTTTCAACTTGCAATTTGGTATACATATACACTACATATCCATATGATTTGGTTCGGACGCAATCTGAGAACAAATTGATTCACTTTTGTAATCTTAAAAAGAGATTATATAAGTTTTTTATAAAGTTGAAGGGGATAAAAATATAAATTGAAGAGGCAGAATGAGATTTATACATCTAAAGAGGGTTACTATAATGCATTATAGTTTATTATATGGACGAATAAGTGTGTGCTTGTATAATAACAACAGCAACGATGATTTTATAGTTTAGAAGTTCCTTGCAAGCTGTTGCAAAACAATTTGCTACAGTTGACATATCTCCATTAATATTAATATTTCCAGTAACAAAAAATTATCATTTTATCACAACAATTCATTTTTTCTTTTTTTTGTTAATTTAAAAAATCATTTAACATTTTTTCCTAATTCACTATTGTATTAATTAGGAAAGAGATTAATTATAAATGATGGTATAAGATACTCCCTCGGTTTACTAAAAATTATCAATTTAACTAATTCACAGTTTTTAAGATAACAATTAACCGAATGAGGTGATTTACTAATTTATCCTTTCATAAATGTCATACTCTATATTCAAGACTTCATTAATATGTTTAAATATTGATTCTTATAGTCTTCTCATCTCGTTATTGGAGATTAAAATATGGTTATCTTGAAAGTTGAACAAATTAATAGCGGTATAAATGGAAAACTTAGAGAAAAAGCACATTGGAAATACAAAATGACAATAAAAAAGAGAAATAAAAATCCCTCTAAAACGACAATATTTAGTAGACGGACGGAGGAGTAATTAAGAAGAAAGATAATTTAATAATAAAATAGAAATGATAAATTAGTTATTATAATAGTGAAATAAATGTTTCATTGATTTTGATAAAAAATCCTGAAATGACAATCTTACGGTTTCAGAGAGAATATGACACCAACAAAGTCAACTATCACTCAACCCCTTAAACATCCATCGGGATTCAAACTGTGGGAATGCGTATGGAGCAAGCTAGATTGTAAAGGTCGCCCATTAATCAGACCTCTGCAATACCCCGAATTGATATAAGTCGGTTAGTTAACTGTATACAGTCCGATAGGAAAAAAAGATTCCAATAAAAAGATAAATCAAAATGTTTACTATTTGAACGATGAAAAAATTTAAAATAATATACACTAAATTAATGGAAAAATGATTTAATGTGCAGCCATGATATTTCACTATCTGTGACAGTATGGGGTTTAAATGAGCTATGAAGAGAAATGTTTATAAAAGGCACTTTAATGCGCCTGTATATTTAGTTACCCTCAAACTCCTCTATATATTGACACATAAGACTTTTAGACACCTCAGCCACACACCAATTTAAAACTGCCAAGCAAAAATATACGGCAGCAAATAAATGCACTATTCTTTTACAGCAATAAATGATATTATATTGTTGAAGGGATACAATATCCAACATTTGGAAACAAATGCAATATATAGACTTGAACATGTAAGCTCTGAACTTTAAATTACTTCAGTCTAATTTTACATTATAAATTTGATAAATAAGTTCGGATAGTTTAGCTCACAAATGTTTAAGAATATAGGGCTCGTTTGGTTGGTGGGATAGTTATTCCGTGGAATAGAAGAAAAACGAATACAAAAATGTGGAGTGTATACCTAAAGTCCGTCGTCGATATGGAATAGTTATTTCGTGCTATCATACAACTCAAGGAATAGTTATTCCCTCCTCGAGAGGAGAAAAAACTATTTCATGAGTTATATGATAGCTAGGAATATTTGTTCCATCCCGACGATGGGCTCTAGGTAAATATTCCACATTTTTCCATTCTTTTTTATCCTATTCTGCGGAATAGTCATTCCGCCAACCAAATGAGCCCATAGGGTTTTTTTGGTTGGCAGAATAGCTATTCCGTGGAATAGGAGAAAAACGAATACAAAAAGGTGGAGTCTTTGCCTAAAACCCGTCGTCAGGATAGAATAACTATTTTGAGCTATTATACAACTCATGGAATAGCTATTCCCTTCTCGAGATGAGGAATAGTTATTCCATAAATTATATGATAGCTAGGAATATATATTTCATCCCGACAAAGGATTCTAGGCAAACACTCCATCTTTTTCTATCAATTCCTTTCCTATTCCATAGAATAACTATTCCGCCAACCAAACGAGCCCATAGGGTCTAAGTAATAAGTCTAATAGTTCATTATTTGAGACAGTAAACTTGAATAACATGGTATAAAAGTATCTTAATGTTCGAAGTTCAGGATTCAAACCCCTTATAGCTCTGTTTGCTTATTAAAATATTAACTATTGTAAAGTGGATCGAATTTCATAGCATATAACGGAATAGACTGCCTTCACCATTGTTTTATCAAGTCTCTGACAACTCTTGTCTATAAAAACAAGTCTATAATGGTTCTCAATCCACTCACCCAGCTGGAAGACTCAATATTTCCAAAGCATACAAAATCTCTGCACACGAGGTGCATAAGAATGAAACTATTTTGTGAGACAAAATGAAATTTTTTTTTCAATTCATCTATGAAATTGTCATCTGACTCAAATTTAAGACCTCTAAAATTTTAGTGTTAACCAATAAGCTAAGACATTGATCATAAAAGAATTTGTACAATTCACTTACATTAATACAAAAAATATCTCCAACTCACCCCTCCGGTATATGGAATATAGTCTGCAATCTCAATGTTGTTTTAGGATTTTTGTTTATTTTTCATTTTCAAATTTGTATTGTTTTCCCAATCTAATTTGTAATTGGATTTTAATTAATTTTATTGGTCATAAGGGCACTTTGACCATCAAGAAGGACGATGACTGTACAGATGAGGCAGTGAACAGATTAAGATTTCACTATATCCTGACATGCTCTAGTTTCATTTTTAATAAATTTAGGCTTAATGCATCGGGTGGTGCCTCAAGTTGTCTCCAAAAATATATTGCCCCCCTAAACTTTCAAAGCGACTCCGTAACTACCTCAACTTTCAAAAAATGCACCATTTTGCTCCAATGTCATGTGTCATCTTCTGATTGGAGGGAGAAAATTAGAAAAGGTACATTTTTGAAAAGTCAAACCAACCAGAAGTTGACACATGGCATTCAAAGAGTTATTTAGTTCTCTTTTTGAAAGATTAGTAAGCTACAATATCATTTCCAAAGTTTAGGGGGGCACTAGATTTTTGGAGAAAACTTGTGGAACCTCTCGATACATTATGTTGGTATCTATTAGCTTAACAAACTCAGATACTGGGGTAAATGTCTTAAACTTGGTTTCTAGGTCACTTTTTAGTTCTTTGAAAATATTTTACTAAGTGTGTTGAGTTTAGTTTATATGATGGAATGCAAACTAAGATAATTGACAAACTTGTTCAGAGTAAGAATACTCAGCAAATCTAACTAACACAACTCTTAGTAAAAATAACACAGATATGAAAATGATGTGTGGTGATTAAATACTTGTTGAGTAATAATAAGAAATAAAAGTTAGAGAATCAAACAGAGCGAATTTATCTTGATTTAGTCTTTCGCCTACGTCAAGTCCCTGGATTCCTTCACCGAGCTTTAACCCACAATTTGATCACTCCTATAACTAGGTAGAGAAGCCTTCACAATAGGTACATTTACAGCGAGTACCGTCCAAGTTATCTAAACCTCAAACAGTTTGAGTACCCATCTTAAAGGGTTAATTTCAAAAAAGTATGATGTGGTATCAGCTATTTTCAAAAGTGTAGAACCTAAGTTAATAGTACTTCACAATACTGAGTTGTTTTAGAAATAGTAAACTGTCTAGGATAGTGAAATTAATTGAGTACTAAGTAGACTCTTAATTAATAAAGCTGACTTGAGTTTATTCAAGGGAGAATAACTCAGTTTTACTGGGTAATTAATTAAGTTATGACTCAGAGTAGGATTAGCTGAGTCTGTGCTGAGTACTACATAGTTTAAGATTACTTCACTCAGCTTGTGCTGGGTCCTGCTTTTATTTAACTAAAAGCATTTCTTTTGACACATAGAGACTTAATGACACATGTGCTACTAACTTCGTTTGTGAAGGAATGAAATATTCTTTAATTGTTTTTCAGGAGAAAATGCGCTAAAATTAATGAAGATTCTTGTGGTCCTCACAATGCCAAAAAGTGTCAGTACGGATGTCAGAGATTACTCGGTATAGTCCAAGTAAAAGGAATTTTTTGTTATGCACCGCGTCTCATGTGTCTCCGCGCATTTCTGCCAACGTCAGAAAAGTCATCCAATGAGAGGACTCCAAGTTGCATTCTAGCACGTCTCTCTTAGAACCAGATTGCTTGAAGACAAACGAGATTTTTTCAACGGAATTTTATCACGCCTCAACGTTCTAATTCTATCTCTAAACATCCTGGAATCTGTCTACAATAGGAAGATTCGAAAGATTAGAAGAGATGAGAAATTGAAGATCAGCAATATCGTAAAGTTTGCAATGGCTACTTCGCAGAACTTCAAAGTATAAATAGAAGTTTGTAGCAGATGTTCAAACTTAGTGAATCACCTCGAATTTCTTAAGAGCTAAAATGCTGCTCAAATCACTCTAACTATCAAAGAAATTCCACCGCAAGCAATCAGTAAACATAAAAGTCATATTTGTTTGTAATAGAGAGATATTACTTAGATTAATATTGTAAGGATTCAACACTTCTATAAGTTGAATCCAGTTCGCATTCTTATTTAATCTGAGTGTCAATTTGGGAAGGGTACCCAAACTGAGTTTAGTGGTAGTTCGAAAGGAGGGTACTTTCTGTAATAGTGTCTACCCACTGTAAAGGCTTCTCCACCTATTGAAGGAACGATTCACTAGTGGATTAAAGCTCAGAGATGGTATTCGGGGACTAGAGGTAGGCTAGGGACCGAACCAAGTTAAATCTCAGGTGTTGACGTTTTAACTTAAAGCATTAAGATTTAGCAATTATCAGCTCATTCATCTCTCTCTCATTCATTATTTTGCTTGTTATCCGATCTATGCTAAGTAGCCTTACTCAGCTAAAGATTGAAGATATACTGTGCAAGCAAAGCTGAACAGTTTATAAGTTTTTATATCGCACTCAGCAATCATACTTAAAACGCATATAAAAACAAAACTTGTGAATAACTTTAAAATAATTAAAAGTAACCAAGATTAAGCATTTACCCTCCCTCTGCTGTTGTTAAGAGCCTATTTACAGACCAACAAATGGTATCAGAGCAGTTGCTTAACTTTTAGACTAATCGTCTTTGAGTTAGATCCATAAATGGCTTACAACAACTATAATTCTAGTTCCAGTCAGAAAGTTCTCCTTAAAGAGGGAATGTATGTTACTAGACCACCTCTATTCGACGGTAATCATTATATATTCTTGAAAAATCGAATGAAAAACTTCATCTAATCCTAAAGCATGCAGGCCTGGCTTGTTATCGAGCTTGGTCCTAGAGTTTGTATAGTTGTGAGGAACGATGTGCTTATGTTAGTAGATCTAGAGGACTACAATGACGCTAACCTGAAGCATCTCAAAGAGAATGTCGCAGCGATTAATTACTTACATTGTGCGTTAGATTTTACTGAGTTTAACAAGGTTTCAGGATGTGAAACAATATATGAGATCTGGAAGAAGTTAAAGATCACCTATGAGGGGACCGACAAGGTCAAGGAGTCAAAGATCAATCTCATGCTAAGGGAGTATGACATGTTCTCGATGGGTGCCAGCGAGGGTATTCAGAGCATGAATACCAGGTTCATTAACATTGTTAATGAACTGAAGAGGCTTGGGAAGGAGTTCACAAAGGAGGAGCTCATTAGGAAGATTCTCCGCACACTTATAGTAGAGTGGGATTCCAAGAAGAGCGCTATCTATGAGGCTCATGATATTAAGACCTACAGCTATGATAAGCTAATAGGCACCTTGTTAACTCATGAGATGTCTCTGGGAAATACTCAGATGACTCCAAGAAAAATCGAGGCAAGGAGGGCAAAGCCATTATCCTTAAAGCAGATTCATCAGATGAGTCTACTAGCTATGACTCTGATGAGAAAATGGCCCTTTTGACTAGGCATTTCAAACACTTTATTAAGAAGGATGGGAAGTTCAATGATAAGAAGAAGTATCCCGGTAAAATCAAGTCAACTCAGCAACGACGAAGAGCTAAGGAAGGACCAAAGAAGGAACACATCAATGACATCAAATGCTTTGGCTGTGGAGAGAAAGGCCACATCTAGTCAAGCTGTCCCAAGGTGAAGAAGGATATGTTCAAGAAGAGGTTCTCCAAGAAAAATGAGGCACTTGCTGCCACTTGGAGGAATTCAGAAAAATCTTCATCATCTGATGAGGAAGCTACTAATCCGGCCAACCTCTGCTTGATTACCATTGAGAATCAACATGGTGAAGGCTCAGCATTTACCTCCGGTAGAGATCATTCCGCTGTCAACTCTGAAGCTGAGCACGATAAAGGAAAAGTTTCTCAAGCTGAGGTACATTCTGAAGCTCCTTTATCAATTGATGAATTCGCCCAGGCTCTCTTTAATGTTATGAAACTGACTAATAAATCAATGAAAAACATCAAAGAGATAGTGAGGAGAAGTGATGATTTGAAAGATACTAATGCTTCCTTATCGCTTGATATCCACTTTCTTCAAGAAAAAGCTGAGTATCAAGAATGTGCTATCAGCAAGCTCACTAAGCAATTAGATGAGTTGACTGCTGAGATAACGAATTTAAAGAAGAGAGAGCTTCCTCCTCCAGCTAATAGTCAAACTCAGAGTAACCAAACTCGCAATTCTAAGAGGATGAATTCCTCTAAATAGAAGAAAGCGAGCCAGCCCAAATAAAAAATAGTGTGCAGTTTTTGTGGGTAAGTTGGATATGCCATAGTTCTTTGTAGGCATAAAAATGATTATTCCGATGAGTACGAATGGTCAAACTTAAGCACTGCTAACAAAGGAGAACCCAGCTTGAAAGCATGGGTACCTAAGAAAACTTAACTGTTTTGTAGGTGAGCCTTAGATCCGGTGATGACTCTTAAATGTGGTATTTGGATAGCGAATTCTCAAGGCATATGACATGAGATGAAAGCTGTTTCATCCCATATGAGTGCAAAAGAAATGGAAGTGTCTATTTTGGAGATAATCAGAAAGGCAAGATTGTAGGCTGTGGCACTGTTAGTGTCTCTCCTTCAATCAAAGAGGTTTCTCTTGTCAATGGTTAGAAGTTCAATCTGCTTAGTGTAGCCCAGCTCTGTGATCAAGGTATAAAGGTTATGTTTGACTCAGCAGGATGCTCAGTATTTATCTGTAAGACTAACTCAACTATACTCTTTGCCCCTAGGATCAATAATGTTTATATGATTGATTTATCCCCTGGCTCCACTAACATTTGTCTTGTATCTAAGGAGGATAATTCGTGGCTTTGGTATAGAAGGTTGGGTCATATAAATATGAACATCCTAACCATACTAGCTAAAAAGCAATTAGTTGTGGGTTTACCCAGCATCAACTTTGAAAAAAAAGGATAAACTCTACTCCGCTTGTCATCTTGGTAAGCAAGTTAAGAAATCATTTTGATCAGTAAATCACGTAGTAACTAATCGACCGTTGGAGTTACTCCACCTTGATCTTTTCAGCCCAGTTCAGCCTATGAGCTTGGGTGGTAAAAGGTTCTCATTGGTGGTTGTAGATGACTTCATGAGATTCACATGGGTAGTCTTACTGAGTAGCAAAGATGAGACTTATGAATCTTTTGTCAAGCTTAGTAAATGGATAATGAACGAAATAGGAGATAAAATCTTAAGAATCCGAAGTGATCATGAACATGAATTTGAGAATTTCCATTTCGAAGAATTCTGTTCAGCGCATGGCATTGACCACAACTTCTCTTCTCCTTATACGCCTCAACTAAATGGGGTTGTAGAAAGGAAGAATAGGATAATAGTTGAGATGGCTCGATCCATGTTGAGTGATAACAATATACCAAAGTACTTTTGGGGAGAAGCTGTTAACACAGCCTGTTATATCTTGAATCGAGTTTTAATTTGCCTAATTCTTGAGAAAAAAACCCTATGAGCTTTGGCGAGGGTGCAAGCCTAATGTTGGTCATCTCAGATCTTTTGGCTGTAGGTGTTATATTCTGAACACCAAAGATTAAATAGGAAAGTTTGGTCCTATGTTTGATGAAGGTATCTTTTTGGGATACTCAACTAACAGGAGGGCATATAGAATATATGTCAAGCGTACTGCACTCTTAGAGGAGTCTATGATTGTAGATTTCTATGAAAGTAACATTATAGAAAGACAACCCACTAATGAAGATGAAGGAGTTCCCCAGCTTTCAAATCAACTTAGTATGCCACAAGCTATGCTACCCAACTCAGCACAGGAGTCCTTAGCTGAGGAAGCTAAAGATGATGATGAAGATCTTTCTATCAACTTCAATAATGGAGAAGATCAACCTCCACCTCAACATCCTATTATCGATTTTCCAATAGTTAACCTGAGTCTTCTAAGAGAGATTAGAGTTCATTGCAACCATCCGCTAGACAACATAGTTGATGATGTTCATAATCTTGTGATGACACATGGTCAGCTCAATCGGATGATGAGTCATCCAGCTTTCATATCATTGATTGAACCTAACAAGTTTAAAGATGCAGAAGGAGATGATTATTGGATGATCGCAATGCAAGAGGAATTGGATCAGTTCAAGCGCAATGATGTTTGGGATCTAGTTCCTAGGACTAAAGGGAAAACAATTATCAGCACCAAATGGGTCTTCAAGAACAAGCTAGATGAAGATAGTGTTGTTGTCAGGAACAAGGCCAGGCTTATTGCTCAAGGCTACAATCAGCAAGAAGGCATCGATTATGATGAGACCTGTGCTCCAGTAGCCCGTCTTAAAGCAATTCAATTCCTTTGTGCTTTTGCATCAAATATGAACTTCAAATTGTTTCAAATAAATGTCAAAAGTGCTTTCCTGAATGGATTCATTCAAGAAGAAGTCTATGTTCACCAGCCTCCAGGCTTTGAAGATGCGAAGAATCCTGAGTATGTCTTCAAATTGAAGAAAGCTCTTTATGGATTAAAGTAGGCTCCAAGAGCATGGTATGAGAGGTTGTCCAATTTCTTGATCAGCAAAGACTACGAAGGGGTAAAGCAGATACAACTTTGTTTATCAGGCGAAGGAAATAAGATGTGTT
>CATIWQ010400275.1:0-16227 GCA_949673415.1 Euphorbia schlechtendalii
AGGAGAAGTGCGGCCCAAAGAAACAAGGCAGATGATTTCTGGATGATTTCGGGACCCTGCAAAATGTGAAAAGCTAACAAGGGAAAAATTATAGCTTCATCATCGAACTCGCGAGTCGGGAGTAAAAATCCCGTGCTCACAGTAGCAATAATTTTTAATTAAACTAACAGCACCACACTTATCGTATTCAACATCAATTGCAATTGAGAATCATAATGAAGTCACCACTACATGATACTGTCGCAGTAGACAATCAAAATTAACGCAATTGGAAAACTCTAAAACTGACCTCCAATGTCGTAATTGTTGGAAGAGTCACAGATCAATCTCAAAAAATTCGATACTATAACAAAGTAAAAGACAAGGAATAATTATAGATGGAAAAGAAAAGAAGCATACTGAAATAAAAACTTGACTGAAACAGAGAAGCCACAGCAACAAGGTCTTCGATCGGCGCTAAAACTGGTGATTATCAGAGGCACTAGAGAGGAGATGAAAAGTCGAGATCGGACTGAAAGGAACTGTGCGACCACGACGAAGGATTACGATGAGGAAAAGAGAGGGAGGAAGTAGAGGCCTCGGTCAAGGTTTGGTTGATGGTGGTTTTGATGGAGAGAAGAAGAACGCAGATGAGAATGATTGTTGAAAGGGAAGGAAGCAAATACAAGAAAAAAGAAGAAAAAGAAAGCATTCACGTATAATGAAAAACCTAATTTAAGATTATGAGCTTTTAAAAATTGTAACATGATACGATAAAATCCCCAATGTACAATGCACGGTCAAGTTATGCTTCGTGAACATCTTGATCGTGGTGTGGCTAATGCGAAATGGTGGTTAGCTTTCCCCTCATCCTCCATCCGCCATATCAACACTTCCTCTAGTGATCACAACACTTTACTCCTTTTTATTCGGGCTGAGATGCGGAGAAGAGACTTTGTGTTCCATTATGACAACGATTGGAGTCTTCTTCAGGACTACCGAGACTTGATTAATGCGAAATGGAAGGAGAAAGATAGCCTTGCTATCCTAGACAGGTTAGTGCAAGTGTCGGGTTCCTTAAAGGAGTGGAGTAAAGTTTGCCAGGATCTCTTTAATAGGTGGATGAGGGACTACAGAGAGGCAGTGACTCGGTACAAATAGGATTTCAGCTCGGTAGCAATAGCAGGCTACCTCCAGGCTCGGGCATGACTGAACCATCTCTACCGGGAGCAGGAGTTGTATTGGAATCAGCGTTCACACATTAAATGGTTGCACTAGGGGGATTCCAACTACCATTTTTTCCATCGATACGCTTCAGCCTGTCAACGGAAAAATAAAGTTGATTTCCTTTTGAACGACAATGGTGAAAGGTTTGACTGGGAGAACGGGCTGCAATCCCTTATTGAGGAGTTCTATCGCTCTCTTTTCACTAGCTCGTTTGTTCAGCACATCTCCAATCGGGCCTCTTTGGAGCAAAACTCACTTCTTATTTGGTCTCTTACCATGGACAAAGTCAAGGCAGTAGTCTTTGCTATGCACCCCAACAAATCTCTAGGACCGGATGGCTTCAATCCAGGTTTTTATCAGACCTATTGGCCTTTTATTGGTGATGATATTTATCGTTATATCTCTGATATCGTATCTAATTCGGTTTTACCGAGTGAGCTACATGATACCTGCATTGTTTTAATCTCGAAGCTCAAGACTGCCACTCATATTTCTTAGTTTCGTTTGATTGCCCTTTTTTATGTTTGTTATCGTATCATCTCTAAGATTCTTACTAATCGGCTGAAATGTATTTTACATGGTGTCGTGTCTAAGAATCAGAGTGCTTTCATTCTGGGCCGTCTTATAACTGATAATGTCATGATCGCTTTTGAGTTAAACCATGCTTTACATAGGAAAACTAGAGGAAACAATGGGTTTGTGCTTTAAAACTAGATATGGCTAATGCCTATGATCGTATTTAATGGGAAAATGTTGAGGCTGTGCTTAGGCGTATGGGCTTTTCCAACACTTGGATAGGTTGGATGATGATGTGCATTTCTTTAATCAAATATTCCTTCCTCTAGTGGTTATCAGTTTGGGATTATAAACCCCTCTCGGGGTCTTCGGCAGGGCGATCCTCTATCCCCCTATTTATCTATCTTTTTTGCTCAGGACCTTTTTATTGCTCTGACTTCCCTCAAGCTTAAGGGTAGTATCCACGGGTGTAAGGTGGCTAAAAATGCGCCTTTGATCTCCCACTTACTTTTTACAGATGACAGCCTTTTGTTCTTCAGGTCGACTCTATCTGAGTGCCTTGATATTAAAAATTGTCTTAGAGATTACGAGAGAGCTTCGAGGTAAATGATTAATTTCACTAAATCTTCGATTTCGTTTAGCACTAATGTTGATAGCTTCTAGGGCCAACTTATCTATGACTTTTTCGATGTCAATATTTCTGACCCTTATTCGATGTATACGGAAATGGCTTTATCAGTGGGCGGGAGTAAAATGGCTACCTTGGTTTTTATTCTAGACAGACTTTGGAAACGTATTGGTCCGTGGAGGTTTAAGTTCTTGAATTAGGGGGCGGGGGGAGGGGGGGGGGTGGGGGGGGGAAGGAGGTACTTATCAAATCCATTCTCCAATCCGTTCCAGCTTACCTTATGTCTCGTTTTCACATCCCGGGATCTCTGTGCGACTCGATTTATAAGCTGCTAAATTTGTTTTGGTGGGCTTCTAATGGAAGTAATTCGGGAGGTATATATTGGTATAGATGGGAGGGTTTGTGTAAACCAAAGAAGTTTGGAGGGATGAGCTTCAAGAATATCTATGATTTTAATTCAGCTCTTCTTGGGAAACAAATCTGGCATTTTCTCACTTATCCTTGTAGTTTGGTGGCTTGTGTATTTAGTGCCCTATACTTTAGGCACAAAGACGTGTTATCGGGGGCACTCCTAGTAGCAATAATCTGGTTTCGGCATCGATGTGGTCCTTTAATTGGGGATTAAAAATTGCTTCGAAGATTCGGGTCTTTTTGTGGCATCTTTTAAAAGATATTTTTCCCACTAGTCATGCTTTGGTTGATCATCACCGTGTTAATGATGTCCATTGCCAGTCTTGTTTTTTGGGAGTCGAGGATATTTCGCATATTTTCTTTCATTGTAATTATGCTCGGGAAGTGTGGCGCTTGTTTGACAATTCATTCATTATCCCAAATGTTTTAGTTCCTCTTGTTTTTATCTCGATTTATTTCGTCGATCATCGATTGTTTTTGCTCAACGTTTCTGCTGTCTATTATGGGCTTTATGGTTTGCCAGGAATAAATATGTTTTCCAGCATGTCAATATGCAGGCTGTTGCTGCTATTCGTTTTGCAGCTTCTCTAGCGGTCCCCCTGGACAATGGCGCACTCAATCAGCCTGTTATTGATGGTAATGGCAGAATCTATGATCATCAGCAGGTGGTTCCAGCAGTTTGGGCTGCTCCTCATGCTCCGTTTATAAAATGCAATGTAGATGTGGCTCTCTTTAAGGAAGGATGTTCGGTTAGTTACGGTGCTTCGTTGCGGAACTGTGGTGGAGCTTTTGTGGGCGCGAAAGCAGGCTCGCACCCTTCTCATATTTCCATGCTTGAAGCGGAGGCGCTATCGGTTCGTGAGGCTTTGTCATGGATGAAACAACTTGGTTTTTTTCATGTTATTCTTGAGACTGATTGCAAAGTTTTATTTAATTTTTTGTGGAAGAACGATGATGAATTCTCTTATTTTTCCTCTATTGTTCAAGATTGTAAGTCCTTATCCCGAGAATATGTCTCTTGCTTGTTCTCTTGGACGGGACGGGAATCGAATTTCGTAGCACATGTCCTTGCTAGAGCAATCTTTCTTGATGAAACGGGGTTTGGACTAATTCTCCTCCCAATTGTGTTGCCCATCTCTTTTGAGTTTTTTAATATATTCCTTTTCTTCTTCAAAAAAAAAAATCATTAATAAAAAGTTGCAATTCAGTGAGCAACCATGTTGAAAAAGTGGAAGAAGATCACTCGGATTCCACTCTCATTAAATCCCAAAAAAGATGTGCATTCCTGGTCTGCCTACTCATTAAGAAGTCTAACTTTCACATGCATTTTGTCTAACGTTTAAATGAATTTTATTTGTTTTTTGATTTTTCACTAAAAATCTTTTACATGATAGTAGTTATATGTAATAATATGTTTATCAAATTGATTTAGCTTAATATATGTATAACCATATACTTTCTTGTATTTAAAAGGAAAAATTTGTATGAGTCGTGGGTTGAGTTTGAGAATGATCTTATTAGCTCGGTTTGAACCCAGTCCGAGCTCGAACTTTCAAAGTGTGGGCCGGATTAGGCTATGTGTTGATATTTTTTACGCAAAGCCTGATTAAACCCGGCCCATGCCGCCTGATGAACATGTTCATTACTTCCTAAACTTACAAGAAATTCAAAATTATCCTCTGAATTAAGCATGCATTATATAACCCATTGAACTTGTTGGAGTGGACTTTATAGTCCCTAAACTTGTTAAAAGTGAACCTCATAGTCCCCTGATGCTAACGTGCTCAATATTGTTCCAGGAGAATATTATTCAATTCAAATTCTGGCGAAACAATCGTTGACGAAATAATACTAAGCAACATCAAGGGGTTATTACTTTTAATAAGTTCAAATACGGCCCTTTCTAACAAATTCATTGGATCATGTAGAACTTACGTTAGTTCAGGTGTATATGAACTTTAGATGTATTAGGCCTGGCCTTTTATTGTAGTTTGATTATTAAAAGTAAAACAAAAATAATTTCTAATTCATAAGATTTGAGTTTGAAACTGATTTGGGTTCTGTTCTCTTCAACTTCTGAAATCTGAACTGAACTTAACTGAATTGAACTTAATGGATCTGAACTGAACTTAATGAACCTGAACTTAATAATAATATATTAATTATTAAAATAATAATAAAAATAAATAAATTATTAATAATAATCATTACAAATAATAGTATTAAAAACTACCTATATAAAATAATTAATAAAACAATTTTAATACCGTTAATAATAAAAATTGTTGTAATACGTAAATTCATTTAATTAAAATTTTATTATTCAAATAATAATTATTGTTACAACTACACGTGAATTAATAATAATTGTTATAATATATTATAGTTTGGATTTAAATTATCACTTATTATTATTGGATTACGAAAATGTAATAGTTGTTTTAATTAATAAGTACATTTATTTTATTACCCCATATCACATTTTCTAACTAATTAATACTATGATTATAAATAAAAATACTATAATATTATAATTACATTAATAATATTATTATATCAATAACACTAGCAATTATCACTATTTAAAAATTATTTTTACTATATATATATAATCAATATTAACTATATTAAATAATAATTATTTTTCTATATTAATATTTTTATCATTGTTTTTCTTTTTATTATTCCTTTTAAATTTTATTAAATTATTAATTAGAATAATCATTATTAAAATTAAAATTTATGGATCTGAACCGAATTTAATAGACCTTAACTGAACTGAACTGAATTGAACCAAATTGAAGGCTCAGAACAGGGCCTTAAGTCCAACTTCGACCCATGCCCAAATTAATTTTTATGCTGGCTATATTTTTTTGAAAGGAAGAAATTCATTAAGAAGAGAAGAAATGGGTAATACAATCGGGAGGAGAATCAATCCAATACCTCGTTACCTCATTCAAAAAGGCATTTCTAGCAAGAGAATGCGCGAAAATGTTTAAGTCATGCTTTATCCAACTAAAAAGCAAGCAATAAACGATTTAGCTAGAGTTACACAATCATCGATAATAGAGCTAACATATGAATAGCTCGAAATACAACTAGTTAACAAAGAGTGCAACAATTGATTGTCCGTCTCAAGAACGATGTAGGAATAGCCCATGTGCTTTAGCCAAGAGGGAGCCACACGAACTGAAAGAGCTTCGGCTTCAAGAATAGACAAGTGGCTTGGGAGTGGACCTACCTTTGCACACCAAAAGTCTCCAGCTGAGTTTCTAAAAACGAGCCCGAACGAACAAGATGCTCCCCCGTTGAATAAGGCCACGTCTATGTTGCATTTCACAAAAGGGGAGTGGGGCTGCTCCCATTGCCCATCAGTAGCAGCCGAGCTGCTCCCAGTATTGGACTGCCATAGCCCACTTGCAGGGAGAGGGCGGGAGCTGGGACCTGCTTAGGGATGCAGCAGACTCGAACAAGACGCAGCCATCACCCACTACAAGAAATTAAGTAATTTGTGACAATGAAAGCTGTCACAAAATAGTGAAAAGTTGTCACATAAACTAATAGGTGATAATAAATTATTGTCACGATGGTTGTCACGTAAAACTCCGTCACAGAAAGTTTTACGCAAATGTAACAATAAAAAGTTATCACAAAAATGAAAACTTGAGTGACAATAAATACGTTGTCACATTATTTTCATTTGTTACAATTTTTATTGTCAGTAAAAAGGAAATTAATCATCACAAAATAATTAGTTGTCATGAATTATATATGAATTTGAGTGAAAAACATATGACAACTATAGTTGTCACAAAAAATTTATTCTGTAACAATTATTATGTCACATTATATAGCTGGTGACAAAAAATTTATTGTAACAAATGCATATCAGTTACAAGTTTTCTCGTTATCACCATATATGCATGTTTACAATATTAACTTGTTACAAATATTAACAGCTTGCTAATGCAAAATTTGGATTGAAGGGAACTCAAATTTATAAACTAAGTACACAATTTGTAAAACACAAAAATGAATAGAAGTAGAATATAAGTAATTGAGTAGAATGTGAATTATGCAAGACCTTGAAACAAAGTCAATATATAATACTAGATTGCATGTTCATCAAGGCTTGGAAATATAAAGATTGCATATGCATTTAATGGTGTTTCTAACCAATTCCCTTGTGCTAGTTCTACTCTTAACAGCTAGGAATGGTAAAATTCAAAAACATACCTTTCCCATATTGCTCGCAAAGAGTTCAAAGTCATAAAGTACCTGAAACCCTTTAAAATACTTTCACGTGCAAGTGCATTTTGTAGATGAAATGGAGACTCGCTTCTCAGACCTTGAGACAGAGTAAAGCACTCTCTCAAATCCAAATCCTATATATAAAACCAAAATTATTTTAATATAAAGGAAGCAAAAGATAGAATAAGACTATTTACATTGAAAGATGTACATATCGTTAGAACCACACATGTATTCAGAGATTTACAAGAACACCAAGATATGTAAAAGTACATATATAATTGGCCCTGATATAGATAATGCTTTTGCTACTAATGCTAGCATCATTTCACAGTTAGCACATTTCATTATTTACCCTGATCATTTAACTGGACTATTAGGTATTTAGGTTGCACTAATAAATACCGATTAGACAATCGCCAAAGATACACAAGAAAAATGGATACTTAAGAAATTATGCTAAAAGTAATAAATGAAGTCACCCAATTATGAAATTTAGGTATGTTTCAGAGTTGCTATCTGTGGTGCCTACTTCTTGAGGGTGCTGATTTTGTTTGAGAGATTACAAACATCCAAAATCAAAGTGAAAAAGATTCTAACAAGGATAATAATCAGAACTAGTTAATAAATTGAAAATTGAAAGTAGAAAGTCTTTCGAAGAGGAACATTTGTTGTTAATTTGCTTAAAGTTTTTCTCCTTATTCTCAACATATGTACATAGAAAAGGCTATTAACTAATCTGACAATAATTAGCAGTGATTTCACCTATAACCCAACATAACGTGTTATTCCTTCCTCAATTTTTACCCAAGAACCTAATTTATATTGTGCATCTATGGATCACTCATCCCTGCAGCTTTCACTACCAAAGTAGTTCCTCTATGTCATGGCATAGAAAGAGAACATGTCAATTTTGCAACAATATAGCAAGCAAGAGAAAGATAAGCACCAAGTAAAAAGTGAAACATATGGAAAAAGATCCATGAGATCGACCCTGGAAATGTTAAACAAAGCTTGATTTTGAAAACATAAAAAAGGCAGACTGCTATGGTATAAGCATACAAAAAGGCGAATTTAACTACAATGCAAAAAATTATGAGCTCAAAAACAAATCATACACAAGCTTTAGTAGTGGATGACGGTGGTACTAGAAATCGACAAGAGATTAGTGGTTGAGCAGAGTACAAATGGTGGTTGTTGGGGGTAACCTATGCCTTTGATTTCAGAGGTTTCGGTGATAAATCGATGGGTGCTTGTTGTAGGCTTGCAACGGCTGAAGAAACACCGACGGCGATGAAGATGAGATGCAAAGGGAAAGGATGAACAAAAGAGGACGATGGTGGTGAATGGAATTGAGCGGCGGCTTTGAGTTAGAAAGTTAGAGTTTTTAATTGCATTTCAATGAGGGCGTAGGTTTTAATTGTATTCCAATTAGGGTGTGGAGTGAGTTTATAGCGAAACACTTCAATACATATTTATTATTTTAATAAAAAATATTATTAATAAATTTAATGATAATTATAATTAATGGTTCAAATATATAAAACGATTAAACTACTAGTTACTCTAAACATCAATATTAATACTACTTAATTAATTAAGATATTATTTGGAATGAAATATTGATAATATAAGTAATTATTAATAATTTGCAATAATATTTAATAGTAATATTGTTATTAATAAATTTAAAAATAGTTGTTAGTAACAATAACAATTATAATAACAATTATAATAGTACTAATACTTATATAAATTTAAAAATTATAAAAATTGACATTATTCTTGTATGTTGTTGTTATTATTATTATTATTATTATTATTATTATTATTATTATTATTATACATACTTATTTTTATCTATTTCATATTAATATTTATCTGAGTTTTTTAACTAAAACTTTTTTATTTCATTTAATAGAGTGGACTGAGCTTAGTTAGATAAGTTACAAATAACATCTATCATAAAATTTTGTACATATAATGAACTAAAAGACATGTTAAAAAAATTGACTACGGAGACCACTTTATATTATTTTTAAGGGGTTAATATGCATTTGAAAACTTTTTGCAAGATTTTTATTTGGTCTCTTTTGACAACAAAAAATTTACTGAAACATATTTTAAAGTTTAGGTTACAATTGAGGTTGTAATGAAAATATATTAGTTACAAGTATAAAATTGTCATAAAACATTTGTTTCGAGTTATTTTGACCATCGCAAAATAAATGAATTATTTGTAACAAGATTTGTATGTGGTCACACTAATAGTTTTTGTGACAATAAAAGTTTATTGTAATATTTTCCAAATTTTAGGTTACAACTAAAATTGTAACAAAAAACATTAGTTACAAGCATAAAAATTGTCATAAAATTTTTGTCACAAAATAAATGAATTATTTGTAACAAGATTTTTATGTGGTCACATATATATTTTTTATGACAATAAAATGTTTATTGTTACATATTTCAAATTTAGATTACAACATAAGTTATTACAGAAAAAAATTAGTTACATGTACAAAAATATTGTCATAAAATATCATTTTTTTGTAATAATATTGTTAATAAATTTCATAAAACTAACTATTGTGATAATAAAAAATTAAGTGTAACAAATAAAAGACTTTTTATTACAACAATTTTTGTGACAGTCAAATAATCGTTACATATAGTGTGATTTCTAGTGGAAGGCAATAGGTTCACCCAATTTTTAGCCAAAAAAAACCACCCAATTTTAACCAATTCTTTTTCAAAAGCCTAAAAATAATTTAGTCAAATTCATTTCATTTTGATTTTCCTTTTTCAGCTGGATTTTTCTATGAGAAGTTTTCAAATATTAAAGCAAGTTTACAAAAATTCACTGTGACTTACACTTTTAATCAATTCTTGGAAATTTAAATAAATTCTAGAATCTAGAAGCAACCTTTATCCAGCCTTTGAAGAAAATAAGATCTCTGCAGTTACCTTGACAAAAATAGTAGCAACCTTAGCTGCTAAAATTTTTGATACTATTTTGAAGCAAGCTTGTTTATTTGCTCAAATATTTAGGCTTGCCAAAATTTCATTGCACTTAAAAATCTCATCATGCTTCAAATTCCATCAATTTTTCCCAAAAAATCCTTGAATTTGTGCAACCACAAGATTGCTGCATGAGTCTATTTTTGTAAAATAAGTTTGCTGCAACCCTTGACTACTATCTCATGGTAAAATCCCTAACCCAAAATATCCTTTTTTGACCTACCTGACCCCAAGCATACATTACAACCCATTTATAGACCTACTTGATTATGTGTTGTGATTGACAAAGTGGTGGAGATGAGATCGATTCTCAAGTTTATGGATTTAAGATTGTGTGTTTAGCCGAGGAGTGACTTTCTTACATTTTTACCCTAAACACTTGAGTGAATTAAGTGAAATCCCGTTGTGAGGATTTAAGATTGCATTGATGCCATGTTATTGATGA
This sequence comes from Euphorbia schlechtendalii, assembly GCA_949673415.1. Lineage (NCBI taxonomy): Eukaryota > Viridiplantae > Streptophyta > Magnoliopsida > Malpighiales > Euphorbiaceae > Euphorbia > Euphorbia schlechtendalii. Next base: position 10,479 of record CATIWQ010400275.1, read on the forward strand.
ATTTGCTCTTAGTTACTTGTCTTAAATTTCTTATTATGCTAAGTTAACTTGCTAATGTGGTTTTAATCATCACATGTCTCAAGATTTGTATTCTCTTTGAACTACTTTGTCATAACCTATTTTTAGTTTTCTCTTTCTTTATTTTAAAGCTTTTTCACACATATCTTTTTCATATTTTCCTTTGGTATTGCTTGAGGACAAGCAACGTTTAAGTATGGGGATCTTGATAAGTGGAAAAAGCACCATGAAAATATAAGAATATTAGCTTTGGAATTATTTAATTTAGAGTTAAATTATAGAAATGATGAGCATTTAAATCTATTTTGTAGGTTGCTGGAAATTCTAACAATGTTGCTAAAGATTTCCAGATTTGGGTGTGAAAAGAGTGCTCAAAAAGGCTGCTGACATGTGTAGCTATGATTGGACCTTTGTTGGAGCATTTCTTGGTGGGAAAGGTAGTCTTTTTGGAGGGAAATGTGAATGAAAGATGTGCTGCCACTTATCTTTACTTGGTCAACAAGAAGCAATCTAATGGTCATTAATATTTTGTAGTATTTTATTATGGCAAGTTGACAACTAGCCTAAGGCTCTTCTAAGTAGTATATAAGGAGTCTTATTTTTCTTTGTAAATCAGCCTTCATTGACCCACCTTCTCTCTACTTTGTTCTTATGCTTTTATTTATATATATTATTTATTATAAACTACTTTATTAAATGTTTATTATATAATTTCATAGTAAGCTTTCTAGGCTCTACCAGTAGCTTGTTTATGGTGTTGAATCTTTTATAAACCAACATGAATCTTTTATTAGAGTGGTTATTATTGTTTTTAATGATTCACAGGTCTAGTTAGCTTGCTAGATTGGTAAGCTAGAACCAAAAGGTAATGATTAGGAACCTTATACCTTTTAATAATCACCTAAGTTTACACGCACCGAAAGGATACTAAACTTTTGCTAAGGGTTCTGGGATTTATTCTAGATGCTTACTTGATCTAAATGCTTAAGGTTTAGTCCTTAAGTGGATAACTCCCATGTTTAATACCTTAAAGTATTAAGTGGCAAGATGGTATGCCGCACTAAGTTACATGGAAAGCAAGTAAGATGCTTTAGGTCTATACACTTATACATGAGCATAGGAGAGGAAGAACCATGAGCACCGTTTAATAGCCTAGTAAAGTTTGTGTCTTTATTATTGTTATTTTACAACAATCTTACATTCTATTTTTGCATTCTATGGCAACCTTGTGTCTGTCTTCTTTTATTTCATAGCAACCATTATTTTTACTGTTTCACTCAATCCACCTTAAATATTGAAACCCCCTAACCTACTAAATAGCTATAAAATTAATCACTTTTGGGAATGATACTTGATCTTGCCCCTTACTACTAAACACGATCTAGTGCACTTGCTAGGCTCATTTGGGTAGACAAATAATTTCTGAGTTGTGATCTACATTGGTCTTCCTTCCAACCAAATATTTCATCTTCTTTTTGGGTGACTCGAATCCTGGACCACCTATAATCACCATTACACTCATTTTGGCTGCATTTTTTACTTATTATCCTCATCATCTGAATTAGTCTTCTTACCCTTACCTTTGTTAATTCCTTTCACGATGTGACCAAATTTTCCCACCTTGAATAGGCTATTTACCACATCTGCCAAGACTTTACAATCATTTGTGTGGTGGACTCTTGCTTTGTGATATTCATAGTATTTGTCAAAATCCCTCCCTAAAGCTTATCCTTTAGGGACCTTATGAAACTTCAAATTCTTCTTCTTATGTGCATTATTTCTATCAAGATTTGACTTGGGGAAGTGTTAAGTTTGGTCATGTATTCCTCTTCCCTATCATTAAAATAGCCACCACTCTTGCTCGAGCCACCTCGGCTTTTCTTTCTTCCTCTATCATCATATCTTAGTAAATTATCCTTCTTTAAGAATTCTTGTTATGTCCCTCTTTCTTCTATCTAGTATTCATCCCATCCTCCTATATCAAATCTTTTATAACGCCAATCATTTGTGTTAGCTCAATTGGATGCTTAGTTATTATGGCATATCTTAGGTCACTATTTTTAGTCCCTCGTAGTATGGCCTCTTTCGCGGTGCTAAAGTCAAGGACCCTAACTTCCAAGCACACCTCGTTGAATTGCTTGATGAAGTGTCTCAAAGATTCATCCAAGCCTTGCACAATATCATGCAATTTTCTATTAACAAAGACAGTTGGAGCAGAGCCTAAGTAGTGCTTACAAAATGACTCACTCAATTTCTCTAACCTTCTAATTGAATTTTCCAACAAGATTATGAACCATCTCTTTGTTGGACCTCCTAGGGATGATGAGAGATATTTGCACATGTATACCTCCATTACCCCCACCATCTCCATTCTACTGAGAAAGTCATGAACATGGAGATGCAAATCATCTTTGCTAGTATATTTCTCAAACACTAATGAGAAGATCAATGGTGGAAATGGTTACTCTAAGATGTTTTTAAAGGTGAATAATGATTTTTACTTAGTGCCTCTTGGTATGGGACCACAAATTTAGCGAAGCATGACTTGGACTTTTTCTCTAACATTGGGTCAAGCTCATCATCATTAGTTTTTTTTATGATTGGCTTCTTCTTTTTTACCTTAATGGTTGGCTCAGCCTCAACATTGTTTCTTGATTTCATGCCTTCAATTGCCACTATACTTTTCAAATTCTTCTAGAAGGTGCATTTCATTGCTTTATAGTAGTTGTCAAGCCTTGGAGTAATTAGGTAGATTGATCTACTTAAGATGTTGTTGATTCTATCTAGGATAATGTTCCGTGTGCTTTTCATTGAGAAGTTGTTTATGTTATGATAGTGGATCTAATCATTAGAAAAAAGAATATTAAGTTAGTAATATCGTGTGTGAGTTATCTGAGTATAGAAACGAGGGGGAATATAACCTTACGAAGCCACTTCAAAATCATCCATTAAATTCCTAGTTGTACGTGTATCTTTCTTATAACTTGTAATCATGCATTGTCCAAGTATTCAAAGATTAGTCCAGAGTTATAGTAGCTATCTATGATGTACTTCCTAAATAGATCTTATTCTTCAAGTGGGATGTTGTACTTTGATTTCAGTCTCAGAAGAGGATTATGCCCACATGAAGTGTTTGTGTTTACGGTGCTAGCTCCTCTCGTGGAAGTGTTTAATTCTATCATGGAAGCTATGACCATGTTTAGTGAAGCAGAAGCATTGTTTTAGTGGTTCTCTCCTTGAGAGTTGTTGATCTCGCCATCTTTTCAAACTTGAGACATGGCTTCTCAACTCTTATGTTTTTTCTAAACGTCGTGTGTTCTATTCCGATGAATTGAAATTCTTTCCTGAGCAACTAAATTCAGTTCACACTCACTACACCAATGAAAAATTTGTAAATGAAGGTGTATACACGCACTTCAATGTACTCTTGCTTTGCAATCTCCTTGTTAAGGGGGTTAAAGGTTCTTGTAAGACAAAAATTTGCTATTGGAGACTAGCTGTGTGATCGACGTAGCCTCTCTAATGCTTAAACCAGTGATAAATTTAAGAAAAGAGGCGAGGAGGTTGAGTGTTTCGAACATCTTACCTAATATCTGTCCATGGGTGCATTTATATAGTCATTGGTGACTCCTAAATAGGTAGGAGAGGGAGTTGTATCCCAATTAGGACTCTTGACTAAATAGATTGATGTCTCCTAAATAGGATATAATTTGATCCTTAACAAGGAGTAACCTAATTTTAATGAATTACTTTTCTTGCAGAGAAAACATAAGAGATAGAGTCTAAATTGGATTCTATTCCTTAAAAAACATAGACGGTTCTAGGTGATTTTTATCAACTTATTGATGTGTTTGACTTAGTCTATTTATGCATTAGGTTGATATTAACCATTTGGATTTCAAACAGTTGATGATACATGCTTAGTGATATTTTAATAAGTTATCATCATCAAAAACAGGAAGGACTTCTATTTGTTTTATTCTTCTATGAATGAAGTAAATGATTACAAAATTATATTTTGTTTCTGTTAAATACTTTACTAGCAATGTTGTTTGTAGTTTTTTTTTATAAATACCCTATATGAGATATAAGTTTCATGCTTGCACCAATACAATTAATAAAATACCCCAATTGAACAAACTAATTGACAAAAATTTCCCTTTTTTTAATTTACACCTCTTCCCACTAATTAACTACCGATTTACAATTAGCCCCACTAATTAACTACACATCCGCAATTAGAGAACGATTCCATATAGGACTCAACTACAACAAAATAAGAATACTACAGTTTTGATCAACGCTTCACCAACATCTCTACTCCATCAAAAACTCAGTGGATAGACAAAATCACCATAAGACTCTGCAGTGGTAACAAGAAATCACTGACAGCAAAAAAAAACAATCAGAGTTTGCGAATCGAAGGTAAGTTTTCTATTTTTTGAATTACTTCAAAATTGTATGGTTTATATGGGATTGAAATTCAATGTAGAGATTATATATTGCCATTTTTGGATTATATATGTTAGGGTTTCATATAAACTAAATCTCTTCGAGTGACGATATACTGTGAAAATTGAGATTTTGTGAAAATCGATTGAGCTGCGCATGATTTTGATTCTATATATGGTTTTAAATTTGTATGGTTTATATGTTTGGGGTTTAAGTAAAGGGTTTAATCAAAATTTGAATTTAGGGTTAAGGTAGACAGTTTATTGTGAATTTGTATATTTTATATGGCTGTGAAATTCTATATTTCTATTCGTATATTTGTAGGATTAAAGTGTAAAATTGTATAACTTCACCTTAGAATTGTATGGTTGTATAAGTAAGCATATAATTTGTATGGGTGTGAGCACGGGATTTTGTACCAGCTCGCGCGTTCAATGATGATGGCTTTTCAGGAAATTTATCCTCGAATCACACGATTTTCGATCATCCGACGATCTTCATATGGGAATCCTCCTCAGACGTTTTAAATAAAAAAATACAAAAAAAAGAAAATAAAAAAAAAAATCCCGCGCGAAGGCAGCCTCGCGAATGGCAGCCTCGCGCAAAGCTGCGCGAGGAAGCCCGCACTCCCCGCGAGGGTCCTAAGGGACCCTTGCGGGGACTGCCCGCGAGGGTCCTAGGCGACCCTCGCGGGGATTCCCGCGAGGCCTCTCGAGGAAGCCTCGTGGGATTCCTCGCGAGGCCTCGCGAGGGAGCCTTGCGGGATTCCCCGCAAGGCCTCGTGAGGAAGCCTCGCGCAAGCCGCACGAGGCCTCGCTAGGGACCCTCGCGGGAGACCCCGCGAGGCCTCGCGAGGCTCTTTGTTTTGGATTTTTCGGGACTTTTTCATCTATAAATAGTCGGGGCAGTATGGCTTTTATACAAGTACAGGAGACGCCATCCTTCAACAACCAGGAATGGCGGAGCTTTGGCAATAGTTCTTGGCCATTCATGGTGGCCACCTAAGGAACACATACCCCACGCAGCAAATGATGGGAGAAGAAGATAGCCTACCCCCAAACTTCGCCATGCCGCAGTTTGAGAAGTACGTAGGATCTGGCGACCCATGAGCCCACTTAACGCATTATCAAATGGTGATGAGAGCATTGAGGGTCAGTGACCGAATGATGGCCAAGCTCTTCGTCGTCACCTTAGGCCACCCAGTCAATGAATGGTACAGCCACCTTCCGCTGCACATAGCCACCAATTGGAATAGCCTCGCTCAAGCTATGTTGGAGCA
>CATIWQ010400306.1:0-14384 GCA_949673415.1 Euphorbia schlechtendalii
CCTTACCTCACCATTTTATCTCTTCTTCTTCATCCAATTCTTGGCTGTAATTTGCGAAATTGAAACCCACATTATGTACCTGCTGTAGCATTTCGTTTCTTCTAATATCCCTATTGCCCATTCTTCTCAATTTACCTTTAATTCTCTAATTTGCATGCTGTTTATGTCTTTCAAATCACTCACTGCTCCTCAATCCAAGTCCCAGAATCCGTTTTCAAAGTAATCAGCATTGATGAAAATGTAAGCTCAATGGAATTTCAAATTCAACGTAATTGTTGGTGTTTAGGGTTTCTTGCTTTTGTATTTGGTAAATTGTCATTTCTCTTTCAATTTGGGGGAAAATGTCGATTGATTGGACGGTCCTTCATGAAGTTCTGTTGTTTGTAATATTGAAATTAAATAAAAGGTAAAATTTAAGTAAAATAAAGCATTATAAGTTGGACTGTACTAAATGCAGGTTTCTTGAACGGGGAAAGCCTAATAAATTGGTTTATGTCATTATGACATTATAATACAAGCTTACTAGTGCACACATAAACACAGAATATGAAAAGAAAGATGTAAAATGTTTTAGTTTCCTTGTTGCTGTTATTAGCAAATCTAGTTGAAATTTTGGATTTTTGAATTTGATTGCTGCTTGCTTTCATGTTCTATGAAGACGAGGCTATCGAACGAAAGAGATTCATTGGCAATGAAAATGAAGAAACTCAGCCGTGATTTGGCAAAGGTGCAATTTTATCATCCATGTTTAAGAACTGACCATAAACTTTTTTCCTATATACTTGGGGAGATTGTTATTTGTTTCTTTGTATTAGCATGCAGCTATAATTCACCCAAGTTCTTCTCTTTCCGATTTCAATATCATTTATCGACACAAGAGCTTATACTTATTATTTGTTGACAGTTGGAGACATTTAAGAGGCAGCTGATGCAGTCACTAAGTGAAGATAATTCATCCGTAAGAATTTTCTGTAAATATTGGAAATTCTGTTTGTTATCCAATATCCATTTGTTTTTTTCCCTTTTTACAGACTGAAACTGTTGATATTGGGACTTGTGAGTCAGTTACCAAAGCATATATCGATAAAGGTAATATTTCTGGGGTCATCTTCCGATTCATCAAGAATATTGGTCGCAAAATAGGGTCCAATTCCACTGCATTTGTGTTTAACAATTACTGTACTGTACATGCTTTCTGTTTCTGCTTCAACCAAACAATTCATTTTCTTTCCTCTTCTGGCTATAAGATTCTCTCTTTCTTTTTAAAGTTAATATAGAATCTTCGCGTTTCAGACGAGGTAACAAATGGGTATGCTCCACACGATTCATACTCTAGCTCTACTGATACTGGGAACACTACTGAGAATGGTATAATTGTTCTATTCATTTTATTTTTTATATTGATTACAAGTCCTCTGTATAGCAACTACCTAAATATGTTTGGCTAATACATTATTTTTGTGTCTAATATAATATTATTATCTTTCTTTCATCAGTATGTGCTTCTCCATTGATAATGGGCGTAAATTGGCAATCTCATCATTCAGTACTAAGAAACTAATGTCTTTAATACGGCTTGGTTGTTGGTAACGATGTACTTCAATTACTGAGTAATATAGATCATCTTTTCAAATATACCTCAATTACTTCAAATATACCTCTGATTATGCTTGGTACACTACAAGGTGCGTTATTCTTATTCATTCATTTCTTTTAGATGATTTTTATATTCTGAGAAGTAATATAATAAAATTTTTATGTCAGGTTGAAACCTCACATCCTTGAGCATGTACTCTCCACCTAATTGAAGTTAGCATGCCTTGTTTTTTTTTCAAATGTTCAACTAATGGTTAATTGCAATTTTGGTTAGTAATTCCTTTTTTGATGCTGATAGATTTGTTTTCACTTTTTTCCTTAGATTATGTGAATGTGAGAGTTGATTCAAGCTAAATTAATCATAGTTATCTAATACTGTAATATTTCCTATCTTGAATGTGTTCAATAACGGGTTATTGATGCTGTGGTGTTTAATGTAAGAGAATTGACAGAGGAAAAGCGAGATTGACTTGGACAAACATTATTAAAGGTTCTATTTATTGGATTTTTCAAATTATCGAAACTTATGTAGCTAGTTGAGACTAAAGCTAAGACGTTCTTGTTGTTAGAATATGATAAAATTAGGAATGGAAGCCGAGGAAACAGCATCATGATGGAAGGTAAAGTAGTGCAATAAAATAGTGCAGAAATACTCTATTGGAAGCCATGCTACTTATCTGGGGCTTTAGCGGTCTAGCATTTTGTTTATTATGTGGCATGTACTGCTGCTTTCATGGGCAATTTTTCTTTAGTCTATATGAGTCCTAAGATAGAATTATTTCCATGATTTGAATATTATAATGGAAAAAAACATCTTTTGTGTGCTTTCATTTAAAAAAAAGAAAGTCTTTTTGGGGTGATTAGTCAAATATTTATGGTTGATTTACACAAAGTCTTTCATTTTACCCTTTTTTTCTGTTGACTTTTTTAGTGGTTTTTGATTGAAAGGACCTAAGAAGGAAACTTCATGTACAATAATATCTTTTTCTTCTTTTATTCTATTTACCCGATTATATATAAAAAAAGGGAATGGAAGCCGAGATATTTAGAGAATATAAAAAGCTTTGATGTATAGTAGTTTGACTTCTAAGGTTAGATTTTTGTTACTAGTTTTCTGATGTTTTGGAACACTCAATGGATCCAAAATGAGGTGTGCAAGAAGGGGAACAATGTCATAGGCCCTAACAATTGCTCTTAACAACGCATTTACAGGGAAAGAAGCCTTAAGTACCATTTGATGACATTGTGTACCATTAACATATTGTGTACTCACAGTTGTTGTATTATTATTATTATTAGGCCAACAACCCAACAGACAATATGCTTACAATTGACTGACAATAGTTGTATGAAGGCTTGTGAGAATTTAAGTGGGGTTGATCTTAAGAAGCTGGTGCGTATTTGAAAACTAGAATTATAGAATTAAACAGACCTTGCTTCGCTGCCTTTTTTATGTTCTATTATGGCTTTTGGGTTGAAAATAAATTTTAAATTCAACAGGTTGATAAAGCTGCAATGGCTGCTTTAGTCGAGGCGAGGAGTAGCTTATCGGGAGAAAGTTCGAAGACAATCAAGGTAACTCATTTTGAGGAAGCACTCACTAAAATTTCCCCATCTACTTCAATCAAGGTATTGGGTTAATACTAATTTCTTTTTATTTGTTAAACTTAAATACTGTTGCCGTTGTCATTGATTGGCTTAATACCAATTTCTCTTTTTTCCAAATTAAATACAATCTCTTGTTGAATATACACATGATTGCTTCACTATAACTTATTAAATGTGTGCTTGCTTATTAGGAAAGTGTTCATTCTCAGTTCTTTGTATATTAAATTTACCATAAATTTCTTGTTGAAACGTACATAATTATTCCTTTCTTATGTTGAACTATTTTTGTTGAATACACACATGATTATTTTCTTTAAATTTCTCATTAAGCAATAACATTCTTCTTTTGTTATTCTATAATGTAGGTTGTGAATATGCTTATGAAGATGATGAGAGAAATGCTTCACAAGCATGGTGAGTGGTTTAAACTTCAAATGTGTAAAGATCGGTTTGAGAATCTTTTGGAAACACTACACGGTTTTAGTAGCGTTATTTTTAGTTTGTATGGTATTATGTATTTTTTAGTTCTCATTTGAATTTGTATACAATTGAATATTATGCATTATGAATTATATAAAAAATGAATTTCAATTATTTTGAATTATGGTATCAATTAAGTGTTTTACAAATGTGTTGCAATAAGCGCAAAAAATGTTTCAAATGCTACATAAGTGTTTTTCAAAAAGTATTGCGAAAACTGAACATGGGTGTTGCAAATATGCTAAAAGTGTTATAAGAAAAGTGTTGCAAATAACCAACAAAAGTGTTGCGAAAGAAACTAACGGACGTTAACGTTAACGGTGGGATGTATTTTTTGCAACACAACATATAACGTTGCAAGTACTAAAAAAGTGTTACGAAAAGTCACTTGTCGCAACACTTTTCTTAGCGTTGCGAGAAAAAGAAAAAGTGTTGCGAAAATGACTTTTCGCAAGGGAAGCATTATCAACAACTTTTTTCACGGAAAAGTGTTGCGAAAAGTGATTTCGTAACAGTTTTGGCACTTTAGGCAACATTTTATCGTTGTTGCGACATGCCATTTATGGCGTAGTGTCAACAGATTCTCCGTTTGTCATCATTTTAAGAAAATATTAGTTTCAATCTTTGTTGGGGATTGCTGAAAATAACTTGGATAATCTCTGAAGTCGTGATAATAGTTTCAAACTGAAACTAATTTGGTAGTTCTCCCAAATTTTTCAATTGGATAAAATTAGAGTAAAACTCAAGAACTTAAAATGAATTTTTGTTGTGATATAGAATGAACCAGATTTCAAAAAACGTAATAAAAAATGACATGTTGAAATCGTTGCATATGTCAAGTTTTTATAAGCAAACGAGCAGTCGCAACCGTTAAAAAAACATTGCGAAAAGTCATGTCTATTCAAGCAGTCACAACGGTTCTAAACAGAAGTATTGTAAAAAGTCGTTCCTCGACCCTCGTAAGCTTAGTATCGTAATAGAACTCGAACAAATGTGCACTCCGCACTCTTCTGACTTGTTCAATGAAATACTATGATCTCATTGGTCAACTAATTGATCCAATTACACTAAAATACCAACATGATTCACCTCTTTGAATGATTAAAAGTATCAAAATGCAAAAGAGATAATATAATTGTTTAGTAAAACTTGAAATAAATGTTTAATTCCTTTTTCTAATGAAAATATCTACGCTTTTAAAACTCAACAAAAATCAACTTTTATGTATTCTTTTGATGTTTGAATTTTATTTTTAAAAAATACCCATTAATTAAAAAGATATTCTAATAACCAGCGTGTATAATTATTGTGTGGATTTTATGTATCCCCATCTCAATTAGTTTTTATTTGTTATATGAAATTGTCCAATGCACATTAATTAAGTCTATAAAATAACCTCATCTATCTTTAATAAACTTCCAGAATATTTGAAGCAAGTAAGAGAACAAATTGCTTTTCATCTATGGGAAAGCACAAAATGACAAATCAAATCAAATAAAAGTTTATACTTTGAATAATTTAGGTGATTTTTATTTATTTTGTTTAAATTTTTTAATTACGGTAAAATAAAAGTTTTATTTTTTAATTGAATTTCATTATGTTTAAAATTTTGCTTATTAGTAGTATTGTTGATTTAATAATTTATTTGAAGTATGTCCATTTTGTAATTTACATCTTAAACCGCAATCGTGAATTTTATTTTTACCAAACAATAATTACAAATAAGTTAATAACAGCAATAGCAAAAAGCAACCGCAACATGGCCTAAGATTCTATTGCTTTTCAAGCTGTGGTTGCAATGAGTTATTCTTACAAATTTTTTATATAAATACATATTTTGATTTTGAACAACACATTTTGGTCTTTTATATTATTTAATTAGTAACTGTCTAACTTGATTTTTTTTTCCAAAATCAACTCTGCTGATTATAGAAAAAGTTTGAAAATGGAATTTTTCAGAAAAGCAGCTTGGCAAAATATAATCAAACTGGCACTAACTCAAAATTAGAGGTGAAATGGGATTTTGTACGATTTTTGTTATGTATGCTCGTAAGATTTAAAATGATAAGTTTAAACTCAATCAACACACGTAGAGATATTTTTTTCAGGTTTATGTGATTATCCATTTCTACTGAGCATAGACTAAGCGTTATTTGATTTAATGGGTGGACAAAAAATTGATGATATTTAAATCTGTTTCATTGTTATAAAATTACAATTAAACTGCCGAGGAATGAGTTGCAAAATATTTTTGAAGTACAATAATTGGAAAAAGATGAATGGGGTGACGCGAAATAAAGCAGGGTCAGAGGTATACACATTGGATTTTAGGGTGATAAAGAGAGATGATCTTTTGGAAACCGCTAGCCAGAGCCTGAGTGCTATATTCATATAATAAACTTCTAACTTTTCCCATCAATTCATCCCTTTTCAATCCATTTTCTCTACAGTCTTCTTTGCACGTTACTCACTTTAAAGCTTCAATTTCCCATTCAATTATAGTTCATCTTTAATTGTATAGTCTGCAATCGTAAAAATCCTGCATATTTTTTCTAAAAAATATTCACCATCAAACAATTGTAGCTGTTATTTTTGTTTATTTTCGAGACCAGAAAGTAATCAGCGACAACAATAAAAAAACCGTGACAGTTAGGTAAAGAGTTGCACCTAATGAATCCGTTGTTTCTTAAATATAGTTCAACATAATCTATATTTTAAATTGTTATTTATGCGAATAAATAATTATCTTGAACAAGAACTTACTACAAATTATATTGGGCTGTTAAATTGTTATTTTTGTTTGACCTAATGCATGATTTGCCTTGTAAATTTGGTTTTGAAAGTCAAATAATCTCATGAATTTTAAATAGCAATCGGTTAACGCTTAACTTGTAAAAAAAATCAATTTATCCCTTAAATGTCACGTGTCACCTTCCTGTTGGTTTGACTTTTCAAATATATTATTTTTCTCTCTCGATCAGAAATTGATATATAATAATCAAGAAAAAATGTGTGCGCTTTAAAGAGAAAAACAAGTGTTTCGAAGTACTTCATAAAATAAGAAGGTTATTTGAATTTTAAAACCAATTTGAAGGAATAAAATATGCATTACACCTTTTTCATTTTTATTAACTTCGTCGTCTAGATCACATGATAGACTAGACACAACACAAATCCTCTCTTCATGGTAACGGTATACTTGATACACAATTTTCAGTACAAATTTTGTCGTTTCATTACCTTGTGATTTATATAAAAAATAAAAAGAAAAACAAACTTAGGAGAGTTTGAACAATCATTACAAAAGACCCCTAAAGCTAGAAAATAATGGACAACTCCATTATTACAAAAGTTAAAAAAAAAGTACAATTGGAACAAGAAATGCTGTCAAAATAACCACCAGTTTTTAATCTAATGACAGCCAACTTTAAAAAATTTAATAAATTTGAAATTTGGATTCAAATCCAATCAATAAAAATTAGTAAAATAACATCTTATTTTTTTTAAAAAATACTGCCTAAATAATTATATAAAATTAGTAATAACCACTATATTATAAAAAAAACCACTATAGTAAATTCTTATTGGTGCATAAACTGGAGAGAACTATTGATTGCTGAATTTACCATAGGAAAAGAGTACTGTACGAAAAATAAAATATTATAATTTCATAATAACACTGAGACGGGAAAACTGAGATTTTGTCACAAAATATTCTTTCATTTTACATCTATTAAGCTATCTCATATTATCGGAAATTTACAATTCTTAGGAGTTCTAGCAAACACCATAGCACCAATTAAATTTGAGGATAATATCGACTTCTATTTTTTGCTTATAACAAAAAAATGCTTATTACAAAAACTTGTATTTTTCACTTGAAACATATGATACCGACCCAGCAATGAAACGATCAAAGTCATGTTATGTAACATTTGATTCATTAGTAAAGAAGAATATTACTTAATAGAATAAGTTTAGTAAAATATCCGATTCAGATTATTTCATATAATAAAAAAAAATTGCAAGAAATAAAAGTAGCCATAATATAAAACAATGGTGAAAAATATAAAGAGGAATGCTTAAAATAGTCTTCATTTTCAAAGCAAACTCTTACCCCAACAATGGCTCATTCTTAATGGTAAGCAACTTAGTATCATTTAAGTAAAGTCTAGAGTTCGAGCCTTGCGAATGTAAAAAATCTTTATTGAGAGACTCACTCACCATGGTAAATGTGCGAACCCGGTCAGATCTAAATGTAGTCGGTGTAAAGCTCCCGTAAACTAAATAAAAAAATAAACTTTTGCCCAAAGAAGCAGGGGAAATCTAGAAAAACAGCTACTCAAATTATTAGTTGTGAGTACTAAAGATGTAGAGCCCATTATCTGATAAAATGTAGTAATAGTAATGATTTGATTTGGAAAAGATACAAGTTCTCATAAAGATCACATTTTTTTGCTTATGAAACTATAATTTGATGGTATAATCATTTCTTTCCAAATTAAAAGGTTTAGAGTTAAAGTTTCATCAGATAAAACATTACACTCATAATTAAATATAAAAACGCAAAAATATACAGAATTGTCTTATAAATTTAGGGTTCCCCGTAATCAATATCTTCTTTCCTTTTGCAAGTTGTGTAACTGATCTTGATTAAGCACTTAGTATGGTCATTGACAACAACTTCCTCCTAAAGTTAAGAAAGAAACAGGGACTCCTGATTTGAGATCAATTAGCTCAACAGTTATTCTTTTCTTGAAAAAACATTCAGTGAGAAATTTTTATAGAAAATATTAGTTTTGTTAAACAATTTGCAAATAAATAAGAAAAGGTAGAAAGGAAATGATATCTAGAAAATAACTTAATTAGAGTTCCCAGGGATTGTATTCATGAATCTTACCTTACCTCGGAAAATAGGGGACGAGTGAGTTTAGACAAGAAGGTATATGACACTCCTATTATCCGACATGTTTTATTTACTACGTAATTTTCGTTTTTGAGCCAAATATTTTTTTTCTCAGTTATCTTGTGATTTTAGTAGAAACCTGAACTTGTATACTTCTTAAGTTACAAATGTTTTTGATAAATATAGAGAATGACCTTTCATCTCTACTTTGAGAGATGTATCAAATACTGGAAAGAACTTACACCATGAAAGACAAGAAAAACGTAGTAACTGCTTACAATTTATCCCTCAACTGATATTAAGTATAAATGAAGTTATGTTAATGAGAAATGCTCTTGGATTTTGATACACAGTGGTTTTGTATTGTTCTTATTTTCGTTGTTTTACATAAATTTGATATATTATTTAACTAGCCTTGCGAATTATATATGCAATATACGGTATATATCTGTTTGTGTTACTGAAAACACATGATCTGAGAATAACTATAATTGGGAAAATGGAATTGATATATACAGATATATAACTCATTATACTAAAACTTAAAACTTAAAGTTACTCCTCTATTTCAAAATAATTGTCGTTTTAGGATTTTGAGAAAAATTTCAAAATAAATCTCTTTAGGATTCCAATGCACCTTTTCTTAAATTTTATCAGTTTTACTCTTATTTAATGCATATTGGAAATGACAAAAAGAATAAAGTATCAAATCATTTACAAATTAACAAAATCATGGGGGTAAATAAGTATTTTTATTACTTTAATTAATGTTATCTTGGTATTAACAAGCAATTTAAAAGCGACAGTTATTTTGAAATAGAGGAAGAATTAATTAATACTGAAATTATCACATTTAAGAGCCTCATTTGTGGTAGGGGTTGCTGAGAGTGATCTCTTTGCTACTAACTTTAATGTCCACACAATGCATCTTTGCACAACTCATAAAGCATAAAGAATGTTTAGCAAAGAACCATAGGCTTTCACTTCGGCACATCAATTGTGTCCAAGATGATCTAAACTAGCCTAATGACTTCTGTGAATCACAAAAAGAACCATGATATAAGCTTAGGGAATAATTCAAAGGCAACCATCAAACAACATCGAATTCAATGGGTTAGGGGAGTCTTGAAAATTTATCCAAATTCTGTACAATAAAAGTTTTATTTCAAGTTGTTAGCTAATAGATAGGAGTTGATTATTTGAAATTCTTAATTAATTGATTATTTTCCAAAAGGCATTAACTCAGTTTCATAAGCAAATCAAACTACTATGGAAAAAATGCACCACAAGAAACAATATGAAACGACATCACAGTCAGTATATAAAAAGATAAGAAGCATAATTCGATAATAGGAAAGAGCTCAGAATCCGGAACCAACTTTGTTCATTCAGGCCATACAAGGACACAGAATTCCAAAGTAGCTTTCCACTAATCAACAATACCAACACACTGTAACATCGACATCGAACTAAACACAGAACGCTTGTTGCACACAAGAAATGGCAGGGAAATATAACTTTTCAAACGCGCTGCGTTATATCAACAAGTCTTTCTAATGTGATACTAACCTTAAAAAATATCTCACTACCAGTACATTTGCTTGATGTCATCTTCACCTCCACTCTTCAGTGCCTTCAATTTCCTGTAACCTTTATCGGTGCCAAATACCCTGGTTTCAAACAGAATGACCCATTATATAATTGTCAAAGATTACCTTCTTCATATGATAATATGAAATGGAAGTAGGCTTTAAATCAGAACATCTGCATTAAGTTTGTTGTAATTGTTACAAGACATTCAATAAGATTACTGATCATGACAAAACCATGAATACGGGGGAAATCACATTCTTCTACCAGACATACAATTTTCTGGTCAATACAAGAATATGGGGGGAATTTCATTACTGGTCAATACATACCATATGCAAAAGAGTTACCTCTACTATAATTATAAATTTACCACATCGAAATGAAAATCAGGAGCAAACTAGAGTTAGGCAACAAGCTATTCAAACAGAACATGTGAAAACAGTTTCACCAAAAATTATGAGTAGTTTATATTCTTTAGACACATTCCATTGAGGCAGCTTTTAGAAGCACAACTACTTTAAAATGAAAAGAGTCCGGTAGGTTCTCAAAATGAGCAGGAGTACTGTGCCAATTACAATCATTGTTGAGGAAAACATTAATAAGAGAAAAATATCAATTCAACAACATACTCACACAATGCAAAATAAATCAAGCTGTGGAAAACTGATAGTCAAAAATAAGTAGAAACAACCCTAATAGCTTTTATTCCATCATTTTAGCCACAGAAACATAATATGTTAGAGATGCAATCCAACAATTACATTCTATTTACACCAAAGAGACATGTATTCTAGAAAATACTCACCAGTCCATGTACACAAAAGTAGATGAATAGTTTCCAGATTTGGTATAAAGCAGGCGGTGGTGATAATCATGGAAATCAGCACTGAGGAATGCAAACAGAAACGTCAGAAACAATGAAAAAGGTGAACATACAACAAATGACTCAGTGATAACCATAACAGCTAGAGCAGGTCACTAACCCCCCATACAAAGGTATGAAATTGGAAAGGCTCCAAGGGAAGTGATAACCACAATGTGCTTCAACAGTCTCCAGAACTCTTAGCACCATCCATAACCACAAAGTTATCAGATGGGGACCAGTGATGGCAGGACCAACAATGGTGGCAAATCCAAGGAATAGTATTTCGGCAGGGTGAGCATATTCAGATGTCAGTCCAAATGGTGTGGCATATCTGTAAATGCAGTGAACAGACCAGTAAATGAATGGCGTGGCAACTCCTACATATTGTAGCTGAAATTAGGGCCAGAATGAACAAATAAATTATTCTCACTTACTCATGATGGACACTGTGCACATGCTTGTACAGCCACTTTGTATGCAGAACTCTATGTCCCCAGTAGAATACAAAGTCTTCCAAGACGAAGTAGAATAATATCTGTGTTAGAACTACTTTCCTGCAGATAAAAAACAAAAATATATCATTTGTTTGAACCGGAGTAGCTAAAGGATAATCAAAATTTTGAGTAACTAAAAAGTAGCATGACTTGACAGCAATTATAGCACCAGATGCAGCTAAACCGCCACTGAAGGGAAAAAAAGCTTAGTATATAAAGAACCTGAAAATACCAGGACGGCAATGGAAGGGTACTTCGCATGCCCATGTATCTAAAGACGGGGTAGGACAATACCATAACTGGTAGATTGACCCCAAAGTGATATAAAAGTAAGCGAGCAATACATTTCTCCTGAGCAGCAGGACTGTTGTTTTTTGTCTGCAATAAAAAGGAACTAGCAATGACACCGAAGTACGCCAAAGAAAAACTATGGCTATAATAAAGCATATATAGTATCATTTGAAAACTGAAGCATAAAGATGGATCTAGAATTACTGCACAGAGATGATATAAGCATGTCAGAGATGCATGCCTCTATCTATTACCCTATGAGACAAAAACACCTTAAGTACTTTAAAGCACAAGATGGATCCAAGAAACAACTGTTTAAGTCTATAATATGTACTTAGTTTTCAAGGTACCATTATATATACGCTGCAAAAGTAGTTCAATAAAAAGTAGCAGCAATTGCTAGTTTTGCTTTGAACCAATTTAGAGTGGAAGATAGCTAAACCTGAATTTTGTACTTGCTCAGCCATCCTGCCCTTTCAAGATATATGAAAGGAAGTCCAGATAAGAAGAAGACACTTTCATGAAGAAAGAAGCTTCCCAGGCATGCCAGCTGAAAGTCACTAAAATGTGTAGTCAAGTACTGCATAAAAAAATAAAACATCATTATTATGAATAATAAAAAGCCTTGACTGGAAAAAAGAATTTAAAGTAAAACTTAGCTGACAATCACTGGCCAACTAGAAAAAAATTAAATTTTGTTTGGTCAATTATTAGGTGTGAATGTCATAAACAGATAGCATAAGCAAGTGATAATTAGGTAAATGAAATAGATACACACAGCTGACAGTTTTAATGGAGTTATTAAAATTGGGATTCCAATAACTGTTGAGAATAATTACATAAGAAAAAGTAGGATTCAGCACCAAATAATGATTTCATACAACAAACAAAAAACATCCTATAATTACACATCCAAAACAGTGAAAAGCTTGCTTGGTCGCTGTTTACTACTACCTCCATGCATTTCGCACTTTTTAATAAAATAATTGATAAAAGTATGCAAGTACTAATCAATTCCTAATGGTTTACTTTTCCAACCGAAACTGTGCACATATTCGATGGTATACATGGAAGAAAGAGGGAAAAGAATCATGGAATTTTGAAATGAATTTTCATATTTTGACTAAATTGACTACTAAAAAAACAGAGGGAGTACCATCTTGTTTTGTAATCAACCCATGAAAATGCATAACTGTTTTATTACGCTTAATCACAATTTGATCGTATGAAATACATATGCTACCTGTATTAGTATACTAGTACTCCAATGAAACAAAATAACAAAAATGATTTAGTTCTGTCAATTTCAATAAGCTACATTGCATCAAAACAAAGCATTAATCATGAAGAAGCAAGTTAATGTACGGCTTTTTCCGGTACGCAGAAAACGTACAAACAATACCAATTAACAATAATCAAATCCTTGGAAACTAAAAACACAAAAGGAAAATCGAAAAAAGAATCCAATTAAAGATCCCAAAACGAGAGAGATGATAATGCTAACACAGAGTTCAATAAACGAAATGTGACGATGAAAAAACCTAACTAAAAAAAATAAAAAACTGATAACAAGATCTAGCAGACACTCCCCTAATTTGATGCAGAAAAAAAGGAAAAACGTCAGAAGCGAGGGAAGAACGAATAAGATCGAAATGAGGAAGGAGAGAAAAGATACCAGCCACGCAGATTCGAGGAGAGAAGCCATTAGAAGAGTATGGAGAAGAGGAAAAGTACGATTGATTGATTGTCACTTGCAAAAAACAAGTGACACTGATAGTACAAGCGAGCCACTCAGACAGACTGTCAGCACGAGGGGAATCTCAAGCTTCTCTCCTCTCTCGGACCCTCTTTTTTTTCATTCTTTGCATTTATATTATTACTATTATCATTCTTAGTAATTTTTTTACAAATATAAACATAAAAAAATGACAGAACAATAACTTCATAGCACTTAAATTATTATTTTATTTAAATATAAATCACTTTTTTATAAAAATATAGATTTGAAATTATTGAGTTTTGTAACCGAATCCCATCTCTGATTTAAGAGATGTACTAATTAAATTACACTCAATTGGTAAATATAAGTTACTTAGGTCCACGTAAGAAGGACGTTGTTGGTCCTGTTGGCTACAACGATATTGGCCAGATGAAGGTGAATGACTTAATTTAATCGCGGAATAGGTTTTTAGGCACTTTTTAATTGATATTAAGTGATCTAATTTTGTCTAGATGAATGAATGACAGACTGAGTATAAACCAAACAAACAAATAAGACGAGATTAGTCTCAATGTATCTTCAACTAAGGTGGTGAGTAAAAGATACTCAACACGACCTACTAAACACACTTAGTAAAACTAAACAAACAGAAAAGACGTGCAAAGCCTCGATTTATCTTTAGCTGAGCTGAGTAATAGATACTCAGCAAGGTTGACTAAACACACTTAGTAAATAAAGATATATATATATATATATATATATATATATATATATATATATATATATATATATATATATATATATATATATATGTAGATTATGCGTGTTGAG
>CATIWQ010400379.1:0-10399 GCA_949673415.1 Euphorbia schlechtendalii
GATTCTAACAAGATGCAGAAAATTACAAGCTAAATACCAGTTAGATACCAGATTTTTAACAAAATGCAAAAAACTACAAGCTAATACAACTTAAATACTAGTTACCTACCAGATTCTAATAAGATTCAGAAAATTACAAGCTAAATACCAATTAAATACCAGTTAGATACCAGTTTCCTACCACTTTTTTACTAGTTTTGACATTTTTATTCTTCATACTAGTTAGATACCAGATTCCTACTGTTTTAATTTCAATGCCAGTTAAATACCAGTTAGATACTAGTTTCCTACCACTTTCTTACTAGTTTTGACATTTTTTGTTCTTCATACCAGTTAGATACCAGATTCCTACTGTTTTAATTTCAATACCAGTTTTCTACCACTTTCTTACTAGTTTTGACATTTTTTGTTCTTCATACCAGTTAGATACCAGATTCCTATTGTTTTAATTTCAATACCAGTTAGATACCAGTTTCCTTCCACTTTCTTGCTAGTTTTGACATTTTTTGTTCTTCATACCAGTTAGATACCAGATTCCTACTGTTTTAATTTCAATACCAATTTCCTACCATTTACATACTAATTTCCTACTGTTTTGATTCAATAGTTTTATCTTACATGTTTTAATCACTTTCTAAGACATTTTAATTAATTTTCAAGATTAATTTGACATAACTTGTTCTTCATACCATTTTCCCATCACTTTCTTACTAGGTTTGACATTTTTTGTTCTTCATACTAGTTTCCTACCACTTACCTATTAGTTTCTTACTAGTTTTGACAATTTTTATTCTTCATACTAGTTACATACCAGATTCCTACTGTTTTTTATTCAATACTTTTGTAGAATTCTTTTTACATGTTGTAATCACTTTTTAATGTATTTTCATTACTTTTAAGATTATAGTTGCTTATTTATTGCTATGGAGATAAACTTTTGACATGTATTTGTGTTACTTACCATACTTTCATAACAAAATTGATACATCTTGTTCTACCTACCAGTTACATACCACTTATATACCAGTTTCTTACCAGTTGAAAAAATATTTTCGAAAAAATATATCATAATAGATGACGTTTCGAAGATAAAAATGAGACCAACAAAATTGCATGACATTTTTTTATAAAAGAAAAAGAATGATAGGACATTATAGAGGTTGACAGACAAGGAATGAACATGGCTCATAACTCGCATAAGATTCAGTTTTATTAAAAAAAAACTCTTACTTGTACTTGCCACCCATAATATGCTCAAGATAAGAACGCATTGTCACCTTCTGATCCCTTGTTTTCTTCCCCTTTCCTTCCCCGCTCTCAAAGTTTGGTTTTTTCTTTGAATTTTCCAAGAAATTGAGCATTTGGGCCTTCCGATCGCAAATTGATCCAATACCTCTTCTTTTTCTGTTTTTTCTTCTCGTTCTTACAGGGGTGACCAAGGAGGAAGTTACGAAGGGGAAAAACCTGTGTTTTGGTTGATGGGCACGATTGTGGATATGCAAAACAATGGTGCTTCAAAGGGTTATTGGGGATTCCGGAGTTTCATTCGGAGAAAACATGTTGATTCTGTTCTTTTAAAGAGAGAGGGTAGCCAACAATTAGCTAAGAAACTCTCTCTTATTGATATTATCGCTATTGGTAATTCACTCGATGTACTTATCATCTTTTAAGTCCGTTCAAATTGACTTTTTGCAGGCTTTTCAATTTTTGGTTGGAGGCTTGAGTTTCTGGTTATTGTAGCAGCCCATTATTACAAAATCTCTACATTTTTAAATCATAAATGAAATGTGTTATTAGTAACAAAATTATGAATTGAGTTATAACTGGTAATTGCTTCCCTTGCTCAAGGCTGTAAGCTAATCTTTACTTTTTACCAGGCAGATAATAACAACAAGTTATTGTCTAGTTTTCACATACGCATTTAAATTTATTGCTACGAACCATGTTACAAATTGTATAGATTACTTTATTAGAGAAAACATAGGGAGTTAGAGTTCATTCTATTTCCCAAGTTAGAAATCTTGTTTCTCTATGTGAATGAAAATGTGACATTCTTCTCATTATCCCTTAAGCTTTAGTCGTCCTTTCTGGGAAGATGTTGCTGATATTGATGGTTGCTGCATTGATACAGGAGTTGGAGCAACAATTGGAGCTGGTGTATATATTCTTGTTGGTACAGTTGCTAGAGAACAAACAGGACCAGCACTTACCATTTCATTTCTCATAGCTGGAATTGCAGCCGCCCTCTCTGCATTTTGCTATGCAGAACTTGCATGCCGCTGCCCTTCTGCTGGGAGTGCCTACCATTATGCTTACATTTGCATTGGGGAGGGGTATGCTACAACTTGTTCATTTTCAAGCTCTTTTACTATCATGGACAAACAAAAAAGGATTACAAACTTGAATTTTGCTCTTTCCCACGGTCACTTACCTTTTTAGTGATTTATGCTCAATGAACTATAAACTATACACTGTTATAAGATTTTCCATAGCCTTCCTGTCAGTGAAAATTTATATGTGAATGAATACGGCATAAGTAACAGACAATTAAAATTTAGGCTTGATTTGTTTCCTTGTTTGCTTTCTTATTGAATTAATGTTATTTTCTTCTCTAGTACTGCATGGTTGGTTGGCTGGGCATTGATTCTGGAATATACGATTGGCGGTTCAGCAATTGCACGTGGTTTAACCCCAAATCTGGTGAATACATTCTATATTCACCATTTTATTTTGCAAAATCTTCAATTATTATGTACCGAGACCATGCCATTTCATTATGCTGACCGCTTCCTTTTCTTTTCAGGCCCTGTTTTTTGGAGGGGCAGATAATCTGCCATCATATCTGGCTCGACACACAATCCCCAGGCTTGATATTGTAGTAGACCCATCAGCAGCAGTTTTGGTTCTTATAGTGACTCTTCTGCTGTGCATGGGAATCAAAGAGGTACTGTACTGGCTCGAGTCATTCTTTTAAATTACTTACCTGTAACTTCCTTCCATTTTATGTATGTCCTTCAGTTTCGTTGGCTATGTATATTTGTAGAGTTCCTTGGCCCAAGCCGTTGTTACTACAGCAAATATTTGTGGGATGCTTTTTATCATAACTGTTGGTGGATATTTGGCTTTCAACACTGGCTGGGTTGGATATGAGCTTCCTAGCGGGTAACTATTCTATGTATGAGCTTATGTTTCTGCCTTTCTACCTCTGCGAAAGCACTAATTATGTATATATTTTTTAATTTTATAGGTATTTCCCTCTTGGTATTAATGGGATGCTTGCAGGATCTGCTGTGGTGTTCTTTTCTTTCATTGGATTTGATGTTGTGGCTAGCACCGCTGAAGAGGTAATTTAGGGTATGGACGCACAATATTTGAGTTCGTTTCGACTTCAAAGAAAGAAATAAGCTTGACGTGATTAAAAAATGAATTGGTGTTTTCATTCTCTCATTTGTTACTTATTTGCACATGTCATGTTTTCAAAGTTTACCCTTTTGAACCTTAGTGTGCCATTTATTTTAATGTTGATGGCAGGTGAAAAATCCTAAACAAGATTTGCCGCTAGGAATAGGCATCTCTTTGTCAATATGTTGCGTATTGTACATGCTTGTATCAGTTGTTATAGTGGGATTGGTGCCATACTTTGCACTGGATCCGGATACTCCCATCTCTTCAGCATTCGCTTCTCATGGCATGCAATGGGCTGTGTAAGCAACACTCTCTCTTTTGTTTGAGCACATTCCATGTTTTCATTTTTACAACATTTTTTTCAGGTTTTTTGTTTCGATTTTTATCTTTAAAATTACAGGTATGTAATAACAACCGGTGCTGTAACTGCACTTTGTGCGAGCTTAATGGGTTCACTTCTTCCTCAGGTGAGCGATATATACTTGTCTAGCTTTAGTTAGACTGGTCAGTTTGGGATTGCTTTCCCAGATGAAAAACTCCATTTTCAAAATTTCCCCGTAAGTTTAGATTTTGACTTTGGGAAATGAATAGCAAACAGATCCTAATTGATAAGCATTAAGTGTCAAAAGACCAAAATATGTTGTTCTATGGAAAGTTTACGAGTGAAGCTTTTCGAGACAGCAACTTGCACTGAGTATATTTTGAGAAAATTCCTAGAGGACCTTAATTTGGTTATTTCTTCAGCCTCGGATGTTCATGGCAATGGCTAGAGATGGACTGTTACCATCATTTTTCTCGGACATTGATGAGCGCACTCAAGTTCCAGTGAAGAGCACAATAGCAATCGGTGTCCTTGCTTCAGCTCTGGCCTTCTTCATGGATGTTTCACAATTAGCTGGGATGGTGAGTCATATTTTTGTACCAGATTTTTCTTGTAAGAACAAATACATGTCATCTCCTTGCATAAACAGATTAAAGTGTGTTTTTTTTTTTGTAATATGACAGGTTAGTGTGGGAACCCTTCTTGCATTCACAGCTGTCGCAGTTTCGGTTTTAATACTCAGATATGTTCCACCAGATGAGGTGCCGCTCCCGCCTTCACTCCAGGAGTCGATCAATTCATTGTCGATAGGAGCCAGTTGTGTTGTTGGTAAGGATTGTGAAAGCAGTCGCAGTTTGGTCAACAGTGGAGGGGCATCCATTGAAGATCCTCTTCTTTACAAACCCATTGCTCAAGGTACCACTCATCACATGTCTCCTTACGTGTGCTTGTGTTTGAATATTATATGTGAGAAGTCATTTAAGTGCACAAAAGGCGTAAGAACATGAATGTCTATCAGATTGAGCAATAAAGACTAGGCTTAATGCATCAGTTGGTGGCCCAACTTGTCTCAAAAAAACCTATTGCCCCCACCTGAACTTTCAAAGCGATCTCGTATCTCCATCAACTCTCAAAAAGGGCATCACTTTGCCCTTGAATGCCACATGTCAGCTTTTGGTTGGTTTGACTTTCAAAGATGTCATTTTTTTTTAAAGTTGAGTTTGAGGGAGGTAAGGGGTCACTTTCAGGTTTTCTGGGACAAATTTAAGTATCTAATTAGGCATTAGGCCTGACGACTGACACAAAACAGAAAAAAGATTACAGCTGAGTAGAGGAAATAGAAAGATAGGCTTTTTGATACTCTACTTGCAGTACCCAACAAACCATGACATGTGTGTTTAGTTGTGAATAAGGGATTTTAAGAGAGAAACATTAATTATTAATAAGAGAATTGATATATGTTGAATAATGATTTCGTACAGTAATTAAAAATAATCTGGAATTGGTCTCCTGTAGTGTATTTTTCATATGGGACGACATTGTGGTACTTCATTTTGACATTTTTGGTTTTGTGGGTTGCGTTTCTAAGAATTTATCTTATGGATTCTTGTACAGTATAATCTTTTTCCATTTAGGGGCTCTTGATTGAGTCGCTGGCTTTATATTGGTGTAAATTGACGTAATTTTTTCTGGGAAATCGTCACAGATGAACATAATCAACAAAAAAGACGTAAAATTGCAGCTTGGAGTATAACTGTCATATGCATCGGAGTAGTTGTCCTCACGCTTGCAGCGTCCCTCGAAATTCTTCCCAGGTCCGTTCTTTTCAACTCATTCACCGCCTAATTCAGTTCAATTGAATTCTTATACAATATTTTATTTTGACAGCCTCGTGCGATTCACGCTGTGTTCTATGGGTGGAGCCCTCCTGTTGTGTGGAATGATAGTTCTAGCTTGCATAGCTCAGGATAACGGCCGACACAACTTTGGACACACCGGAGGTCCGTTACATTCTAACTCGGCTTTACGCAATGTTTTTAATCGGTCACATCATAAAATTCTGTTGAACCCTACTTTTCAGGTTTTGTTTGCCCTTGGGTTCCGTTCTTACCCGTCGCCTGCGTTCTCGTCAATACCTACTTATTAGTTAATCTCGGGTAAGCGTTATATTATCTTACAGAAGTAGTATATTATAAAAATAATCTTAATTCGGAGTTTGTTACGGCGGCAGGGTTGGGACATGGGTTCGTGTATCGGTATGGCTAATGGTGGGAGAATTAGTGTATTTATTTTATGGGCAGAGGCACAGTTCATTGGGGAATGCAGTGTATGTGCCTACTGCTTTCGCTCATGAGATTTATCGAACCGATTTCGTCGACAATCTTACGCACTGAACATTATTCACACACATTACATTTCTTTGGCTTTTAGTGCTTTCTCCATAACAATTTTGTAAATATGTAGCTTACAGCTCAAACATATCAACTGTGAATGATACACTACAATAATTCATTCCACCATATATATTTTTACTGAATTGCTACGCCTATATATATCACCTTCATTTATGCTTAATTATAGTGATTCTAATCATTTGTAGCAATAGATACGGTTTTTAATATTTTTCGAGTCGATATCTTGATATTTAAAATATTATCATATTTTTTCTGTTTTTCCATTATTAAGATGATTTAAATAATTATCTATAATTCAAATGGTACATCTCTCGAAGCAGAGGTGGGAGGTTCTGGTTCGAAACTCAGCCTATCTTTAAAATTATCTGGTTTAATAAAAAGAAAGGTCAATTTGCCAATGGAATCAAGAAGTTGATAGATCTTAAGATGTTGTAACGGTTGTTCACGAAGCAATTTTTTTTTGTTTCAGAAACAAATGCCATGCTACCAAGTGCTGTACCTTGCACCCTCAGTGACCTATATGGTCACCTTAATATGGATAATGTTACTGGTTGGAGTTTGTGTAGTTACTTTTTGGTGATAGTTTGTGTAGTTATTACAATCACATGTTGAGGAGACTTTTTTTCAATCGCCCCGCTGGAAAGTTTGAGATCTTGACTTCTCATTGATCACATTAAACTTTCAAGCACGATGTTTCAGGTGCCAGATTTATATTTTTTTTAATTCAATGATCATTGATTTTTTTAATCTTATAAATCTTTATCTGTTAGTCAATTGATTTCTAATGGCCTTGCTTCGATTGTCCAACTAAAGAATTTCAGCTAAATCTAATATGCCAAAGTTTTTAAAAAAATGAATTAGAATATATGACTAGTTTAAAATGTCGGCCAACTCCAAAAAAATGTTCCAATCTCTTTCTTCATCATGTCAAAGGTTAAAAGCTTTTGTTCGTTATATTGTTCATATATCTAGCTTTCTATATTGGTTAACTCAGAATAAAGAGTTACTTCCCGGAAGATTGGCGACAAAAACAATGTCGATTCTTTGTTTGATCCTGGCAATAACAACTACATTTACATTAATCTAAGCATTCTAAAGAAGATTAATCATTCTCCTTACTGTACATATCCTCACAATGGTATGATTTTGTCCTCTTTGGACTTAAAATCCTTATAAAATTGTTCTTGGTATTTACCCCAAAGACCTCATATTAATGAGGATAGTGTTTATAAACCAAGATGTTCATCCATTTCCTAGTATTGTGTGTGATATTTGTTTGCCCAACTAGGTTTCAAGTAGGGATGGCAATTGACCGGATCTGAATCTGATCTGAACCCATATTTTCATCATTTCAAGGTTGACACAAGTACCATCTACCTTGGGCCAACCTTGAAATGATGGAAATATGGATCCAAATCAGATCCAGATCCGGCCCATTACCATCCCTAGTTTCAAGTAACATAAATTCCATTCACTTTACTCCTAAGTACAACAATTCCATTGATCATTTTACTGCAAACTTCCATTATTCATGATTCACTTCTGTAAAAAAATAAAAATTAGGGAAATTATACGTGCAAATTACAGTATTTTTTACTGTTGTAGTTAATATTGTTTTGTTAATTATTATCGTCCTATCAAAATTTCATACAATAATACATGGACAAATATGAATGTACATCAAAAAG
Source organism: Euphorbia schlechtendalii (assembly GCA_949673415.1). Classification (NCBI taxonomy): domain Eukaryota; kingdom Viridiplantae; phylum Streptophyta; class Magnoliopsida; order Malpighiales; family Euphorbiaceae; genus Euphorbia; species Euphorbia schlechtendalii. The sequence continues at coordinate 7,830 of CATIWQ010400379.1, forward strand.
TGAGTAGGCAGTGGTGACTTTGTTTATGACAAATTTATCAGGCATAAAGATCTTATTGAACCTCATGGTATAAATGCTTATTTGCCCATTTTATCCATCTGCTATACATCTTATCTCTTTTGTCATTGTGTTATGTAAATTGTTACCTTTTTTGTCCTTGTGCTATTCATTTGTTACTCATTTGATCATTGTGGTATGCAATTAGTTAATTTTGAACCCTATATGTTAAAAACTTTTTTAGCAAAATATTACATAATATATATTAAATGGACCAAAAAGATAACAAATTTACTAACACAAGGTCCAATTAAGTAACATGTATAACAAATGGATCAAATGAGTTAATTGATAATACCATAGGGTCCAAAAGGATATTTATGTTAATTTATCATTACTTTACTTTATAATAATTGGATAAAGGGAAATTAAAACATATCTCCTCTTTAAATAAAATATTTGTCCTTTTACAATAATGAAACAATATTTTTGTTTTTTCCATTTATGAATTTAACTGACTAATCCCTTTCCCCATAAAAAAAATTTCTCTTCTTCTATATACCTTTTCTTTTTCTTCTTCTTCGTCTCTTCCCTGCTTCTTCATTTTTGCTCTCTCTCTCTCTGTATTCTTCTTCTTCCTCTCTCTCTCTCTCTTCGAATCACGATTTGTGACATTTTCATCTGATTTCGTTTCATCAGTTTAATCGCGATTTTCATCAGATTTTTATTTCATCGAGTCTGTTTTTATTGTGTGAATTTTTTATTTGTTATGTTTTGATTCTTTTTCATCTTGTTTTTTATTTTTTTTCTGGATTTTGGATCGCGATTTGAGTTTTCCTATTTGAATCGCGATTGAGTTTTCGGATTTGGATTGCTATTTGAGTTTCAGATTTGGGTGTTTTCTATTTTGGATCGCGGTTGAGTTTAAGTTTTCATTTTTGTTTTTCTTTTCCAGATTACGTTTTGTGTTTTTTGACCGTGTTTCTCTTTTCTGGCAATTTTAGTTGTGTTTAGATCTCTTTTTTTGTGTTTGCTGTGTTTTTTCTCACTTCTCAATGGAGGTGATTGTTATGTTGGTACATTTTGTAGAGTTTGAACTCATGATTTCAAATTTCTCAAATATGATGTTTTTTGTAGTTTGATTGTTGACAAATCTGTAAGATTTTTAGATTTTGAACGAATGATATAACAGATTTTTCAAATCATTGAACATGGAGACAATATATTAAGATTATTTCAGATTTCAAGTTCAATTCCAATTGCAGATTAAGTCATATACCTGGTATAATGAGTATTATACCTGATATAACGATTCAAAAATTATTCAAATCATTGGAGATGAAAAAAATATTAAGATCCAGTTTCAAGATTTCGCATTTGAATAATATATGGTCATTATACCAGGTATAATGATAATTATACTTGGTATAATAGTCATTATAGCGAATGATATTAAAGAATTGGATATAAAGAAGGTATTAATATTAAGTTTCACATTCACATTAGAATCCAGTTTTCAGATCATGTCATTATATCTGGTTTAATGCAAACCAATGTTATAAAAAATAATTGGAGATAAATAAATTATTAAGATCAAGTTTCAGATTTCACATTTGAATAGTATAATAGTCATTATACCAGGTATACTAATTATTATATTATACCTGGTATAATAGTCAACATAATGAAGAATATCAGAGAAATGTTCAAATCATTGAAGATAATGAAAATATTAAGATTTGATTTCAAAATTCATATTCGAACAATGTAACATATATTGTACCAGGTATAATAATTATTATACCTGAAATCGGTGGTTATTCTTATGTTCATGTATTTTGAAAAATGAAAATTTAAATTCACGTTTTATGAAAAATCAAAACTTAAAATGTGAGATTTGTAAAATTACACTATATCATGATATAAAATTATTTTGCTTTTTTCTTGTAGTCCCATAAAAACATCTTGCATAATTCACCAATATAATGATTAAAAATGAGAAAATAAAGATAATCACCGTAGAATTTTGGATTCTACATGGACCCACTTTTATATAAAAGCAATAATTACGAATATATTAATCACCCCGTCTACTAAATATTGTCGTTTTAACTAATTCACAGTTTTTAATATAATAACTAACCGAATAAGATGATTTACTAATTTACCTTTTCATATATGTCTCATTCAATTTTTAAGACTTTATTAATATGTCAATAAAAATAATTTGACCTATAATCTTTTCTTATTATTGGAGATTAGAATATAATTATCGTGAAAGTTGAACAAATTAATAAGGGTAGGAATGGAAAACTTGGAAAAAAAAATACAAAATGATAATAAAAAAGAGATAACGAAATCCCTCTGAAACGATAATATTTAGTAAACGGAGGGAGTAGTGTTTTTGGAACATTGACGGCTCGAAAATAAGTACTGTTGGATTCTGAGCATCACTCAGACATAGTTTTGTTAGTTCTGAGTTGAAGAACTGAGTTGAAGAACTGAGCATTACTCAGTTGACAGCAAGAACGGCAACGGAAGTCTACTCAGCAATCAAGCACGAAGTATTGTAC
>CATIWQ010400383.1:0-43242 GCA_949673415.1 Euphorbia schlechtendalii
AATTCAAAGCAGACGCAGGAATTGCGAGAATTGACGACTCCCATTAAAGAGTGGATACGGTTTGATCAACTTTAGCTTTCACTTGCATACCTTACAACTTTGCTTTGCTTTCTACTTATACTTTCTATTTCGAAGTTTATGATATATCTATGTGTCATAATACGTATTTCGTGTTAAGTCTTTTATGTTAATCAAGTTATATGCGTTGGAGTTAATTTTAAGAGTAATTTCGGGGTTAACAATATCATGTATTATCATCGAATTTGTGATATAATGCTGTTTAGTGAGCCAACATTTTTGGAATGGTAACTTGCTAAATATGCCTATGTGAGAGCGACCTGTACTAAGCGTAGTATTGACATTTTCTAGGTTTATATAATTGTCTTAATTCGTTTGTGCTAGGTTTAGAAAAGTCATTTCTTGTGTTGCTCTGCGGTGAATAATTGAACATCTAGGTATTTAGGACCGAGTCTGTTAGATTAGTTTAGTGAATCATAACATCTTTGTTGAACTTGCATGCTTTCTCTGCTATCCTTATTTTGTAGGAAAAATCTATATATTTAGGTTCTCTAATCTTTCATACCTATATTTACTCATTTTTCATTCTAATCCTTCTTTCCTAAACTTTACTTTAATACATTTTATTTTCTTTATTTTTTCTCCCTTTTCAATCTTTAGAACTAGTCCTTCCCTGTGGGATCGATATCTTTTAAAACTACATCACAGCTGTATACTTGCAGTTATCATCATTTTTCTATTTGATAAGAGGTACTGACAACACCTATATTTTTCATGAACAAGTTTTTGGTACCATTGATATATAGCCGAATCTTGTGAACAAACTATTAAACTTATCAATAGAAAAGTGGCGAACAATAGACCTGTCAAAAACTCCCATTGGTGCTCACTCTAAACTATCTGATAACAAAAGTTCTAATAGAAAACATATTGAGTTTATGTCTAATATACCTTATCAGAATGTTGTTGGATCTTTTATGTATTGTATGGTTTGCACTAGGCTTAATATTGCGTTTTCTGTGAGTCTTGTTAGCAGATGTATGAGTAATCCTAGTAAGGATCATTGGTTTGCTGTTAAGTGGATTGCTATATATGTCCATGGAAATTCCTCCTTATGTTTGACATATAAATCCCTTGATAATAAATATTTGTCTATAATTGGTTATTGTGATTCTGATTATGCTGTTGATCTTGATAAAAGAAGATCAACATCAGTTTATTATTTCACTGTTGGGAATAATCTTGTAAGTTAGAAATCATGGCTGTAGTATGTGGTTGCTTTGTCAACCATAGAAGCTGAGTACATAGCTTTAAGAGATATAATTGCTTGTGGTTCTATTCATGTTGATAAGATTCATAATAGTGTAAATCCAGTTGATATTTTTACTAAGATTGTTTCCGTTGATAAATTTCAGGCTGCTCTTGCTAAGATTGGTGTATATCATTTGACTTTGTGTCAAATGGTGCCACCATGTCCTAAAGTTGGTGATTTCCCTTACTGATCAAAGGTTGAGAATGCTTTATTTTAGATGCTAAATGGCCAAGGTAGAGAATGTTAGGTTTAGGTGTAATTTAGTTGTGTTTATTTCCATCTATACCTAGTGTTGTTGTTGTATAAGCCTTAATTTTATTATTCTGGGTTGTAGTTCTCTTAAGTATTTTGTGAGCCCAAAGGCCACCTGTTATGGCCTTGATTCAAATCCAGCTGTTTAAATCGAGAGAGCTGTTTAAGTGCTCTTTGAGACCTTTAGGATTTCATTTTCATTTTATCTCTTCTTCTCCTTCTTCATGCTTGAGGCGATTTCATCTATTTGCCTTCTGATTCATCTCTTCTTCTTCTTTTCTGATCTATGGCTGTGATGAATCCTACATGCAAGTTGTTATTTTTGGGGCAGTTATTGCTCGCGTCACTATTTTTGGGGCTATATAAACTGCTATTTGTTAATGGTTAGTGTGTGTTTTTGCTTTTAGTTTGTACTTTGCTTTGTTTAAGAGTCTTCTTCTCTGATTTTCTGTTAAAGCTTAGATTTGTTAGGGTTTATACTATTTGGTTAAACTCTCGTGTATTCTTCTTCTTGGCTTCTTCAGTAATCAATAACGCAACTCCCTTAGATCCTTGGATTAGTCCTTCAAAAGATTGGTAAATTAAGACCAATCAGGGCAAATAAAGTAAAAATCACTTGTGTATTGTGTGTGAATGTTTTATTGCTTTCATTAATATGTGTTACAATCTAGCATTCGTCGATCGGAATTGCTTTGACGCATAGTTAAGAATGTAGTTTTCTAAAGGAATAGAAGGAAGATTGGAAGAACCTAATGAAAAGCTTGAGTTATTGTCCCCTATATTAGCAAACTGATGTTTCCAGATTTCTATTGTTTGATTACAGGATAATCTTAAATGACATGCCATGTTGTTTGACTACTTTGCAAAATGTTTCTTGTAGAATTTTTTTTTCAAAAAGATGTTTGTGGTTTCAAAAGTTTGCAAAAAGATGAAAAATTATTTTTTCGTTTAAAATAATAACATTTTGAATGTATTTAATATTTTACATCAAAATTTTGAATAATTTTCGGAATATTTTCAATGTATTATGTTTTTTTATATTAACATCGCATTTTTATTTAAAAAAATCTTTTGACTTCTCAAAAAATTCTGAAATTTATTATGAAGATGTATTGTATTTTTATGAAGCAACCTCCAAAATTTCAATTCAAATGGACAATAGTACCCTTAATTATTATATAATTTTAAGTTAGAGATCTTTCTTTGTCCTTTTTTTCTAACTTTTAAAATCACAAGTATCATTTTAAAAAAAATTCACAATTATCATTTTAAAATATATTCAAACCACATGGTATTTTTTTAAGTTTGCCCTTTGATTATATGAATTAATGGTGGAATGAAAGAATTATTAATTTGATAGATGGACATGGCTTCATTAATCAAAGATGAAATTGCTTATATACAAGAATTGCATGAGCAAGTAGGAAGAATTGAAGCAAAGATAGTTGAGCTTCGACTCTGAGACATTGAGGAATACAATTTTATGCTTTTAGAAATAAATATCTCTTTGACTAATTAATACATTAGAGCTTTATAAAGACATGCAAAACTACTGTAATAGCTAGTACACCAAATATAATGGGCTCTTATTACCTAACTAATTACACTTTAATTACACAAAAACCAAGGATCATTGTAAAATAGAATGCGCATTTTTCCTTCTCATCAAATTGAAAACGTGATCTCTTCTCCTCAAATTGAATTGTGATCTCCTTTCGTATCTCTTTGATTTGCAATTTTCTTATTATTTAGGTTTCTGATCATCAAATTGTTTTTTTTTTTTTTTTTGCAACTTCAATTGGACCTTCATTTCATCGATTCTAATATTGTAAGCAATATAATTCTCAGCCTCGTTTAGGTTTTTGTAATTCATATCTTTTCAATTTTTGACGTACTAGAAGCAATTATATGTTTCTAGCTTCAATCGATTCATTTGCTTCCTGTTGATAGGTTTGACATCATTTTGCATTTTAGATTTTGATTATCTTATTGATTTAAAATAATGGAAGAAATTGTTGCGTTTATTTGTTCGAATGTATCTTGGATTGAGAATAATAGTTTGTTTCTTTCGATGTTTCTTGTGTTGTGATTCAAAATTGCTACAATTTTCCTGATTTCAAACAACTTATTTTATACTTTTGTTGGAAATTTGTGCCGGTAGATCTTTGAAATTGTTGTCTATTATAAATGCTTAGAGTTATAAATGATTAAAATATGTCTAATCAAAGTTATATTTAAATAATTTATGTATTTCTATCATATTCCTAGTACATTAAATTATTATTTATATTTGATAATTTTTACTAGTTTGTTAGAAATCTGTTAATATGCTAGTAGATTCAATTATCTATTTATATCAATTCACCATTTATTTTCAATCACAAGAATCGGTTTTGAATATGCTATGGATATGCAGAACATTACATTGCATTTTATAATAGATTTCATTAACAACATGTAAGAAGGATTCGAACAAATATTTTTTTGTCAAACATCACTCATATCAACTTAAATATGTTAGAATCTTGTTTGAATTTTAAAGATGGTCTCTTTCCATTCAATTGTCAGCATTCTTGTAACCTTTTACCGATATTTTACATGTATTTATTAGTTGACATATTAATATTCGGTTTTTGATAGATTTCTAATTGATTTTTATTATTTGCTTAGTACAATGAGATATTTTTACTATTTCTACAATGTTTCTAACAGAATTATGATTGCAACGTATGGAGGAACTATACACATGTTGTCATTTGATAATTGGATTATACCTCAATACATCATGGATCTGGTAATACTTCCACTAGAGGTGAATGCAAATTCTGGAAGGACAAGAAAACATAGAATAAGAGCTGATTAGATGATGCGGAAGTTCAGTGTACGTTTTGGGAGAGTAGGGGCCATAAAAGCAATCGTGTGGGGGAGCCAATAGATGAATTTTTAATTTTTCTTTTTTATTACTTAGACAAATAGGAGACAAAGTAATACAATTTTACAATATTTAATTCTTGATATAAATAAGAATATACATTGATGTTTTGTTGTTTATTTTTCAAATGAATGATGAGAAAAATGTAATTGAATTGATGTTTAAAATGTTATTTAAGGTTATTTGTAAGTTTTTTAGTAGATTTTTAACAGTTTGCAAACTTTATGCATTTATATATGTTATCTGATAGAATTTTATTATATTTCTATTATATTCCCTAAACTTTTATTATAATTCAATGAGATTCTTTATTTTATTTTATTTTTTTTTTTTTTTGAGAAATCTCATTTTGTGAAATTTTTATTGATCTTTAGGGCTCATTAGAGTTATTTTTTAACCTTGTATTAGGTTTATGAAAGATCTTTAACAGATTGTATTTTTTAGACAAACACTTTGCATTTACATTACATATATTATATTCCATTTTCATTTTAGTTAGATTCTTTTTAATTCTATGAGAATTCCATTTTGTGTATCATAAACTCTTTTTTTCATATTTATTCATTTATTAGTATTTCACTAAATTTCTAAAAGATTTCTAACTGATTTATATGATTTCAATCAAATATTATAAATTTTAACTTAAATCTATTAGATTCATGTCAGATTTTTGTTTTACTCTTTCATTAACTTTTTGTCGCAATTGATCTCAAATATCATCGAAACATGAACTTTGTGAGACTGAAAATTGTAGATGTTACTCCTAAAATTGGCAATTAAACCACACAATAGAAGACCCATGTCTTCTTTTCTAAAATGTATAATATATATTGTTATATTTGTTTTCAATAATAAAACCACTTGAACAACAAGTTAAACAACTTCTAACTAAAACAAATTCTTTCTTCTCAATATCTTCTTCTATTGTTTCTTCATTGTCACAACAATTTTTTTTCCACAATTTTAGAGCTAAGAACAGTTCCCCAGTTCTCACTGAGAACATCCATGAAAGACTATATGTCAGCATAATTGATCTCTGCCTAGACTTCTCCATAGCACTTCTTCGAATCATTGAAGTAATAACCTGAATAAACCCAATATTTTTCTCAATCACTTACTAACTTAGACACATGTTTCGATTGATTCTTGGAAAATTCTAATACATCTAATAAATGTTATATTGTTTTTGCCATGTTTCTAATAAATTTCTAATAGATTGATATTTCAGCCAAACACTTTACATTTTTAACAAATATATTAGAATTCATGTTATAACTCTACTAGATATTCTAAATATCTATTATATTTTTTATTTTGATGCATTATATTGATATTTAAAACTTCTATGAAATATTTATTTATCTTATACTAGATTTCTAGTAGGATTATAGTGAATTATTTTTTTTTATCAAATACTATACATTTCAATTAAAATTCTATTTGGCATATTACATTCATTCAATAATCATCGCTCTTGTCTTCTTTAACTAATATTTTACACACACATATAAATCTAACATGTTTACATTATATTTCCACTAGATTTCTCACTGGTTTGTTACTTCAACCAAATACATGAGATATTTTAACAAGATTTTAGTTGGTATCTAACAATTTTTTTACCAAACACTATGCATTTCAATTCCAATATGTTAGAATCATGGTATCTAACCTGCAATTCTAGTTTTACTTTGCTCTGCTTTCTTCTACTTGTATTAGTCATCTCCTTCCTTCCCCAAATCTCTTCCATCGTTTGATTGTTTCAAAATAGTGGATTATCACTAAGAAGTTATTTAATATAACTAGCAAAAATCGAATTAGATTAGTATAGTTTATCTTGAATTTGAAATTGATTCTTCAATCTTGATGGTTTAGATTCTTTAACCTTGATTCTTCGACCTTAAATTAATAAGATTTTGATCAATTTTCCTGATGAAAATATGATTAGATATGAAACATGATTGTGTTTAAAATCTATTTGTTTCAAAAGAATGGCTAATCACTGAGAAGTTATTTAATATAACAACTAGAAATCGAATCAAATTAATAAAGTTTACCATGAATTTAAAATTGATTCTTCAATCTTGGTGGTTTAGATTCTTCAATCTTGATTCTTCGACCTTGAATCAAAAGCATTCTTCAATTAATCAGAATTATTTTTGAAACAGTTGGAGAAAATCACGATTAGAGAAACATAAGGATGAGACTGACATTCGAAAGCGCGATTAGGAGAAGAGGAGGTATATGAAGAACCAGAATGTGTAAATATGTTTAGTGTGTTTGATGAAATTGTATATCATTAACTTTCAAATGGGCATATGTGTAAATTGGTAAACAATGAGCCTAAATAGTTTAGGAAAACAAACCTGATTTGACAAATACCCTAGCTAACCAATTTACAAAAATACCTTCCACCTAATAGTTTGCATTGTATAACCAATTTTAAGTTTCCTTTTTCACTCTATACGTTCTATATATACACTATTTTATCAAGTTTCACTCGCTTCATCTTTTTGCATCGCTCGTTTCTCTTCATCAAAATTATTTCTTCCTTGTTTCGATTCTCCCCGATTTTCTCTATCGAAGTTTCTTCAAGTTTCTGCTCTCTACAATTCTTAAATTCTCTGCATAATTCCAGTATTCTAACTTTCGATCGGTTTTTTTTTCAATTAAGAATGAGGATCCATGGAGTTGAAATCTTGTTGTTGCTGATATATTCAATTTTTTCTCTATGTTTGTTTTTATTGTTAATTTGCATTTGTGTTGTAATTGATGAGAGGATTTCATTAAGCTGTATAAATGCACCAATAAAGAATTATACTGTAAATTTAATATAGAGATGACTCGAACAAATATTGGAGAAAATTGAAATAAACATATTGAAAATGGAGGAAGTGATGGCTAATTTAACTATAAATTCATCTACTAATTTTGATTTTTATCACTCTCATTGGTCTTGGAAGCATACTCTTCAAAGTATTCCTAAACTTAATCAGCTGATTAGTTTTAATTAATTATTTTACATGTTCTGATAACTTTCTAATGCATTTTCATCACTTTTCAAGATTAATTGTTTTTCATACTAGTTTCCTACCACTTTCTTATTAGTTTTGACATTTTTTATTCTTCATACAAGTTTCATACCAGTTATATACCAGATTCATACTGTTTTGATTCAATACTTTTGTAGGACCCAGTAGGTTGTAAAATAGGTCAGAGGAGGGGTGAATGACCCTTTTTGAGTACATTATTTTACTTTAGAAGGTAGTTAAATTACCGCTTTTGAAGATGCTTCTGAGTAAAAGGTTTTACTCAGAACCCCTTTATGTATTTATGTGTTTTGATGCAGAATGAGATAACACAAGTATAAAAGAGCAAGGTAAGAAAATTTGCAAACAAAGATTTTATCCTGGTTCAGCCTCTGTCTAATCCAGTCCTTGGAAACTTCAGTCCAAGATTTAATTCACTATCAACTCTTCTTCGGGTGAAGAGTAAACCCTTTACAATGCTTTGACTGAAGTACCCTCCAATAGTCTTTACTGATCTATACCAATACAGAAGTACCGTTCTTCTATATCTGAGGCTCTAAGCTTCGTCTCTCTTAAGTACCTTCCTTATGAGATTACCTAGCTCCCTCACACTAACTTTCCCTCAGCTCAGTGTGATTTACAATAGTTTATAAGAAAATGATTTAAATGAATTTGTTTCAGTTAGTTCAAATACGAACAGATGAGATTTGAATGTTTGCCATGAGAAGGTTGTAAGCAGATTGAGAATTGGTTCGCTCTTGAATACTTTTTCTAAGATTCGGCAACCTTCTCTAATGTCGGATATCATCCTTTTATAGAGGGAGAGAATATTTCAGTTGATTTTTGGACCGTTGCCAAGAATTCTACCGTTGTCTCCCAATTTTGTTTCCGTTAACAATCCATTAAAGTAGCTCGTCCAACTCTGATCCATGCCATGTTGTGTTAGGTTGATTTTGGGGGACCACTTTGTATGATAGTTGTAGGTGTGATTTGCAGAGAAATTCTTATTCCTGATTTTGCAACCACTTTTGTCTTATAGTGGACTTGGGGACAAAGCGAGCGGCGGCATTAAATGCAAAATCAGTTTTTCTTGACTTTTGGCGCTGAAAGACTAAGTTGACTTTGTAGAACCCCAGAGGAACTTCTTGAGGTTCTGAGTCTTGAGTGATCTTCTAAGATATTTAATAGCTCATCTTACTTTAATAGCTTCTGAGCATTCATAGCTCTACTGACGAATCCTTGAGCTTCTAACGTGACTTCCTTCTGAACTTTGCTTCTGAACTCAGAACTTACAACACTAAAATTATCTTCAAAATCCAACAATCTCCCTCATTTTGTTGGTTTTGAGTGAAGTCAAGCACAAGATGCACTTACTCCCTCATACTCCCTCGTAGTCTAATACTTAAGTTTAGAGTTTAAGTTTTAAAATTATACAAGGAAGTCAGTACAACGAAGAGTTGTACTTTTGGAGCAAATGTAAAAACTTTTATTGATGATGAGTACAAGTTTTTACAATACAAGTATTTATAATGAATTCATTCATAAGGGTTTTTCTTTAAGAGCTAAGAATTCATCATTTTGAGTCTCCTCTTGCTGATCTATCTCCATGGTGGCATTGCTTGAAGGTTGATTTGAAAAATCATCTGTCTCTCCTAGGTCTCCTTGAGGCTATGCTTATCCTTCTCCCTCCACTCAGTGCCAATAAGCTGAGCAACTATCTTCTGCTCATCAAGTGCAAATCTCTGGATGACATCTTGTACAGCCTTTGCATTTTCTTGTAGAGGAGGGATAATCTGTTGAATTAGTCTTGCAACCTTACTAGGGATAGAGAGAAAGATGCTTTCAAGGAATACTTGGAGAGCCTTCTGATTCCAGATCCACTGAGTGTTGATACCATTTGCCAAATGTTACAGGAATGGCACAATCTCACTATCATGTGAGTAGAAGAAGTCGAGAGATAGGCTACTAAGCTGAGTACTCAAACAATCAATGCTCTTCTGAAGGGCCTTTGAAGTGCTTGCATTCCTTGCCACCATGATGTCTCTAGGTTCATTTGTGGTCTTGGTAAGGGCAGTAGCATATTTCTCTAGTTGTTCCTCTATCTCATCAACAACCTCATTCTTCTAAGCAAAAGTAGTCTCAGTGATCTACTTGTGAGCATCTTCAATATCCTTGAAGATCTCAGACTTCAACTCCTTTTTTAATCCGCAATAGCCTTTAAAGTTTCAGCCTTGGATTCGTTCATATACTTCAACATCTCATCAAGACTACTTTGGATTTTACCTTGCTACCACAGATAGAAGATGTTCTGAGTTCTAAGCACCTACACCTCACTCTTCAGCCCCATGGAGTATTCAGTTGATATGTGCTCAATGGCAGTCCCCAGAGTAGAGATTACATCTACTATCTGCTTATGGATTATCTCCTTCACCCCACTAACTTCATTATGGATTATCATTATACCCTTCTCACCATCTTCCATTATCCCGTTTAACTTTTTTAGGGCTTATAGGATATCAATGTAATTACTAAGCCTTGTCTCCATGAGAGGCTACAGATGCTGGATATGTTCTGAGTGGATTTGAGATGGAAGAGGAATCTTGTCTGCTCTTTCCATGATTATCTGAGCCTATTCTGAAATGAGAGCCACACTCTGGGCAAGTTGACGGTTGAAGAGGGCAATCTTGATATCCACAACAGAGTCATTGAGGCGAAGAGCCATTGTGAGAAGATCAAGAGTCTTCCCAATATGGTGGAGGGAGTTTATAGGAATTAGAGCTTTAGAGCTTGCTCCCTCAGCAATATTCCCCATCATCCATCCCCTACTTCCAAGGGATTCATCCCCATAGATCCTCTGTTCAGCAGGTCTGGGGATTAAGCTAAGAGAGCTGTTGGGATCCACCAGAATCTTTGGATTAGAGGAGAGCTTTTGCTGTTACTACTGCTACTGAGTGTTGGATTTCCCCATGATCTGAACATCATCATCCTCACTCTTATCCTCCAGCAGAACTTCATCTCTCTTCTCATCTTCATCATTCTTATCATCCTCCTTCCTTATATCCTTTGGCCTTATGTTGTGTTTGGAAAATATAGAGCGGGCCATGGTAATGAATTCATCAGTAGGATCTGATGCTAATGACTGAACACCCCATTCAGCCACTACAGTCCTCTGAGTTTCCTTTTTCTGAAGAGCTGATAGGAATGGATCTTCCTCTAGCACATTCTCTTTCAGCAGAGATTGCTTATCAGCCTCTTCCCTCTTGTTCTCATCCTTCTTCTCCTCAATTTCATCCCTCTTTTCTTCAGCCTCAGCAGTTTGAGTTTTCGTGGCCTCAACCTGGAGATTTTTTACCACCTCTTGAGCAACGGATGCTGCTACCATAACAGGATCCTTGTTACTTGAGGTTAGAGATCCTCCTGGTGTAGACAGGAATTGTTGTGGTGTCTCAAGAGAGGTAGTGAAGAGATGAGAGGGATCAAAGATAGCCTTCTATTGATATAGAGGAGGAGACTGTGGCTTCTTTTCAATGATGAAGTTTGTGGGATTTGCCACTTTTGGAGGGACTGGACTTGGTGCTGCTAGGAGAGCCCCTAAGGGCAGATCAAAGTCCACTGAGGTCCCTTCCAAGACTTTTCCATCTATTATCTCTGAGTCATCCTCCTTTGTCTCAGAGGTGCTCTTCTCCTTCATTTTGTTCGAAAATTCCTCTGGAGCTGGCATCTTCTTCCCTTCTGACAAAGCCTTCTTCTCCGCTTCCTCAACTACTATCCTTATATCTCCTACTATCCCTTTGCGAGGTACATGAGTGAAGGTCTCCACTATGCTCTGGTTTATAGCTTTAATCATATCATCCTTTTACAGATCATCCTCTGGGATTACGGTCTCACCATAAGTTTTGGCTTTCTTCTTCTCCTTCTCTACCTCTTATACATTCTCTTCTACAAATTCAACCTCATCCTTGCTTGGAATAGCCATGTCAGGATCAAACTCTCCCCTTCTCCTCTTGGTTAAAACACTTATTGGCCTCCTATCTTCCTCCTCATCTTCTGAACTGTTCTTCTCCAAAGGCCTAGGCACATATTGGAATTTATTCATAGAATAAGTTATTCCCTGAGCTTTTCCCTCAGTCACTTTAACAGGAGTAATTAAGACTCCCTCAGTAGCAAGTGCCTTACTTCTGTCGATTCTACTTCTCTTTGCCTTAGGGACTTGTTCCTATTTCAGCATAGGCTCCCTCTGCCTCTTGGGGGAGACTTCCTCAACTCCTTTTGCTCCTTCACTCTTCTTGGCAGCCCTCAGCTCCTTTCCCTTCTTTTCTTCATTAGATCCTTCTTCAGGGCTTCCTCCTTGTCCCATTTCATACCAAAATCCACCTTTTTATCAAAGGTTTCCTTCACTATCTCACTTCCAAGAGATCTATCCTCCTCTGAGTAGTCTACACCATGTGCAGCAACAATCCTACTAATGAGTCCTCCAAGTGTGCATTTGTGGTGAAGCATGTGCTGCATTATGATAACTAGCCAGTTGACCTTCTTTTTCTTTACCAAGTGCACCAAAAAACAGTGCTCATAGCTTGAGACTGTGTTGGTGGAGTTCATCTTCTGAAGAAGAAGATGAACCATTACAAATTGCCAGTACCTCGGCTCCTGAGGCATGTGAGTACTGATTTTCTCACCAAACCAACCTTCTGTCATGAAGGCTTTTCTATTGTAACTTATGGCATCTTCACATCCTCTTCTGAGAGTGACACCTTCATCTTTTAGATTCAGAAGTTCTCCCAGGTAAGTTGGAGTAATGGTAATCTTTGTGCCTTTTACTATAATTTTGAGCTCCTCCTCGCTCATCGTGAACTTTTTCAGATTCTTGTAGAATTCAAGCACTATAGCTGGATAGGTTGGCTCCTTCAATCTAATCCATGTGTTGAGTTGATGGAATTCTATGGTTTCTTTATACGAACTGGTTTGTAAGAAGGATTCAACTCCAAAATATCTTTGAGTGATGATATTTGAGGGGTTTGACTTGTATAGAACAGGTTCAAAGGTCTTTGGAGGGATTTGAATAATGACTTATTGTTTGGGGCCTTCCTTTGATGATCTTGTTCTTTTGGGAGCCATTTTTATGGGTAAAGTTTGAAGAGATTAGGGTTCTTAGAAGAGGGTTTCTTAAAAAGATTGGAAAAATTTTGAAGTTTTGGTAAAGTGTTTAGATGATGAATAGTCTTCACTTATTTATAGGGGTGGTTTAAGAGGGATGGAGAGATAATTTACTAACAGTAACGATTTCAGCATTTATAGTTTAAAATATAGGTAATCGTCAATTGCGTAACTTAATGGAAGAATGTGAATAGTTGTAACCTAAAGATCCAGCTTAGGATACGAGTTTTTGAATTTTGAAATATGAAGTGATTCCCAGGTTAGATCTTCTGAGACAAAGCATTGTGTTAACTTCAAAGGATGATCATTTCCTCTAGAGTTAGTTACTCTTCTGAGCACTTACATAATCTTCTGAGAAATATTCACACTTGGTTGCTCATGCCTATTTCTCTTTTGAGGAAGGCGAATTGTTCTTTGCTCAGAGGTTTGGTGAAGATGCCAACTCTTTGGTCTTTTGTAGAGATGTATACTAGCTTCACATCTTTCTTAAGGACATGATCTCTTATGAAGTGGTGTCTGATGTTGACATGCTTCATTCTGCTATGCTGAACTGGATTCTTTGATAGATCAATTACACTTTTGTTATCACAGAAGATCTCTATGATTCTGACTTGACTCCATAGTCTTCGAGTTGCTTTTTGATCCATAGCGCTTGTGCTACACAGCTTTCCGCAGCCATGTATTCAACTTCTATAGTGGATAGTGCTACTGAGGTTTGTTTCTTGCTATACCTATGAAACAATGATGTTCCCCATAAAATGACATCCTCCAGTAGTGCATTTTCTTTCTAGTTGATCTCTTCCATAGTTAGCATTAGTGAATCCTTTTAATGAGAAATATTCATTATTTAGATACCATAATCTAGCTTCAATGGTTCCAAGTAAATATCTGAAGATTCTCTTTACTACGCTCAGATGTGATTCTCTAGGATCACTTTGGTATCTTGCACAATAACAGACTGCATAGTGAATGTCAGGCCTACTTGTAGTAAGATACAACTGAGAGCCAATCATTCCTCTGAACATCTTCTAATCAACCCTCTTAGCTTTTGAGTCTTTGCTGAGTATGGTGTTGGAAGCCATAGGGGTTGACATTTCCCTTCCATCTTCCATACCAAATTTCTTCAGAATCTCCTTGGTATACTTGGATTGATTGATGAATATACCATGTGAACTTTGTTTGATTTGGAAACCAAGAAAGAAGTTAATTCTCCCATCATTGACATCTCAAATTCAAGTTTCATGTGAGAACTGAATTCTTTGCACATCCATTCATCA
Organism: Euphorbia schlechtendalii; assembly: GCA_949673415.1. Classification (NCBI taxonomy): domain Eukaryota; kingdom Viridiplantae; phylum Streptophyta; class Magnoliopsida; order Malpighiales; family Euphorbiaceae; genus Euphorbia; species Euphorbia schlechtendalii. Next base: position 13,975 of record CATIWQ010400383.1, read on the forward strand.
GTGGCTTCGAAGATGATGTCATCAACATAGATCTGAATAAGAAGAATGTCTTTGTTTCTTTTTCTAATGAACAAGGTTGTGTCTATCTTTCCTCTGATGTATCCTTTTGAGGTAAGAAAGCTTGTCAATCTTTCATACCATGCTCTGGGAGCTTGCTTCATACCATATAAGCCTTTCATCAGCTTGTACATATGATTGGGAAACTTTGAGTCTTCAAAGCCTGGAGGTTGCTGGACATAGACTTCTTCTGAGATGAATCCATTAAGGAAGGCGCTCTTTACATCCATTTGATACAATTTGAATCCCATATGAGATGCAAAGGCACAGAGGATTCTTATTGCTTCAAGTCTGGCTACTGGAGCAAACATTTCATCATAGTCTATCCCTTCTTGTTGATTGTACCCTTGAGCCACATGCCTTGCCTTGTTTCATACTATGTTTCCTTCTTCATCAAGCTTGTTTCTGAATGCCCACTTAGTGCCAATGATAGATTTATTCTTTGGCCTTGGAACACGATCCCATACATCATTTCTGGTGAACTGGTCTAGCTCTTCTTGCATGGCCATCATCCAACTTTCATCATGTTCTGCATCTTCTAATTTCTTTGGTTCTATAATAGAGACAAATGCTGGATGACTTGTCATTCTCCTGAGTTGTCTTCTGGTGAGAACAGGATTCTGAGGTGTATCAAGGATCAGTCTTTTAGGATGGTCATTCTTGGTTCTAGTTTCTCTGGGTAAATCATGACGAATAGGAGCCTCCACTACTTTTGGTTGTCTTTCTTTATCTTCACATTCTGAGAACTTGATCTCAGATGGTTCATCCTTTGTTGAATTTTCTCCTTGGGTTGACTCAGAGGGTTATTTATGTGAGATAGAATCTCCATCTTCCTCTGAGCTTCTTCTTTTTCCTACATTATTAGTTTCATCAAAATCTACATGTACTGACTCTTCTAATGTTGTCGTTCTTTTGACAAAGACTCTATAGGTTTTGCTATGTGTTGAGTAGGCAAGAAAAATTACTTCATCTACTTTAGGATCAAACTTTCCTAGTTGTTCTATATTTTTTAGTACAAAGCATTTACACCCAAATGCTTTTAAATACCCAATTTTAGGTTTTCTTACTTTCCAAATTTCATAGGGGGTTTTATCAATTTCTGATCTAATGTTTACCCTATTCAATATGTAATAGGCAGTATTAACTGCCTCTGCCCAAAAGTATTTGGGAAGGTTATTCTCACTCAGTATTGACCTGGCCATTTCAATTAAGGTTTTGTTTTTCCTCTCAACAACACCATTTTGTTGAGAGGTGTGAGGAGCAGAGAAATTGTGTTCAATTCCTCTAGCGTTACAGAAACCAGCAAATTATTTGTTCTCAAATTCTCTACAATGACCACTTGTTATTTTAGATAGAAGGACTCCCTGTTCAACTTCAATTCTATTACATAATCTGCAGAACCCTTCATAGGCTTCATCCTTACTACTTAGTAGGATAACCCATGTATATCTGGAATAATCATCCACTATAACCACGGTATACCAATGTCCACCCATGCTCATAGGAAGCATAGGGCCAAACAAGTCTAGATGGAGTAATTCTAAGACTCTTTTAGTTGAAAAATCATATTTAGATTTAAAGCTCTTCTTAAATTGCTTTCCATACTGACATACACTACCCAAGTGATCCTTTTCGAAGTTTAAGCTTGGAAAACCCTCAACAAGTTTCTGTTTGACTAATTTGGTCAGAAGATTCATGTCAGCATGTCCCAACCTTCTGTGCCATAGCCATGACTCTTTTTCTTTAGTCATCAAACATATATCTTTCTTTGATTTATTATTTAAATTAATTATGAACACATTATTGACTCTAGGAGCATATATCAAAGTTTTATTTGACTTACAGTCAATGATGGAACATCCTTTTGAGTCAAAGATGACTTTTCTTCCTTGGTTACACAGTTGAGCGACACTCAGAAGATTGAACTTTAGTCCATCCACAAGGGAGACTTCTTCAATTTTGATTGCTACTCCAATTGTTCCTTTGCCAATGATTTTTCCCTTTTTGTTATCCCCAAAGCTTACACTTCCATATCTTTTATGTTCTAATGAGATGACTGATGTTTCATCCCCTATCATGTGTCTTGAGCATCCACTGTCTATATACCAGATCTGTTAACCTTCTGTGGATCTAAGACTTACCAGTAAAAGTAGATGGTTAGAATCTTTGAACCTAGTTTCCCTTGGGTTTGGGTGCATTATAAGTTAGATCTGGCCAATCATAAAAATCATAAAAACCATTCTTAAATCTACATATGGAAGTTGTGTGGTTTTTCTTTCCATAAAAGTTGCAGAAGACTTTTACAAATTCTCTAGCCTTTTCTTTCTGTAGAGTTCTAGGAGATGGACAAAGATCAAAGGATTCCTCCTATGAGGTATGACTCTTCTTCTGGCTTGTGTATTTTTCTGAGTCATTTTCTGATAACCTCCTTTCTGATGACTATTTACATCATACCTATATCCATACTCCTTGTAGCTCCTATATCTTGGAGCCGAGGATTCACCTTGATACATCCTTTAAACATTTTACTTTTGAGAGGTTTTTATCTTCTGAGGATGCTTCTTCTCTTATGAGTGTTCCTTCTTCTGATGATGTGCTTTTTGTTGAGGATGCTCATTCTTCTGAGGTACTGGTTTTACAGGCAGAGTTATTTTGCCTAATATGTGTCCTTCTACTAACATTACTCTTCTGCTGAGGTTGGTAGCATTGACTTCTACCAGAACTAATTCTTTCTTGAGTTTCTCAACCTCCGTTTCAAGTTCTCCTTGTCTCTTGTGAATAGCTTTGGTAGAGTTATCTCTAGCTATATCTCGGATACAGAAGTCTTCAAAATCTTCTTCCAGAAGCTTCATATGTTTCTTGTTCTTCTCAACCTACTTATATATTTGTGCAAAAAGTTGCATGATTTCATCAGGAATATTGAGTTTGGAATTTACCGCATCATTTTCCTGAGATTTTCCTTCTGAAGATGAGACTTTCTCTGTGCTGCTATGCCAGGACTCAACTGTTGGGTACATATCATCTTCAGCCATGAAGCATATCTGAGCAGTTTCTTCATTTTCTGAAGAATCTGCAGAGCTCTCTTCTTCACTGTCGCTCCATGTTGCCACCATAGCTTTCTTTCCTTTATCTTTTCTTAGCTTTGGGCAGCTTGATTTAATATGTCCTTCCTGGTGACATTCAAAACAGATTATAGTTTTTTGATTTTCACCTTTGGTTTTCTCTTCAGATCTTCTAAACTTGTTTTTCTTCTGGAAATTTGACTTTTGAGGAAAGCTTCCCTTCTTTTGAAACTTTTGAGGAGTAATTTGGCTCTTCTTCATGAATTTCTTGAATCTTCTGGCTGGCATGGCCATGTCCTCATCATCCTCTGATGAGCTTTCACAGACTTCTTCTGCTCTTAGGATTATTGCCTTCTTTCCTTCAAACTTGGCTTTTTCTTTCTTCTGAAAATTCTGCATAGAGATCTCATGAGTGATTAAGGAACCAATGAGTTCATCATACCTGTAAGTGGTGAGATCTTGAGCTTCTTCTATTGCTACCTTCTTAGCTTGCCATTTCTCAGTTAGACTTCTGAGAATCTTCTTCACTTGCTCCTCTTTTGAGAAGTTCTTTCTCAATCTTTTGAGTTCGTTGTTAATGTTTGTGAATTTGGCATTCATGTTTGAGATTGATTCTCCTTCTTCCATCTCAAATAGTTAATCGAGTCACATATTCTGATTGATCTCTAATTCTTTTACTTTGTCTGTACCTTCATAGGTTACTTCAAGCTTTTTCCATATCTCCCTGACACTTTCACATCCTAAGATTTTATTATATTCTGCAGCATCTAAGGCATAGTGTAGAAAGTTAATTACAGCAGCATTACTCTGTAATTTCTTTATATCAGAGTCATTGTATTCAGTCTCAGGTTCAGGTGAGACTACCCCATCTACAATGTATGTAGAAATATATGGGCCATTGGCTATAGCGAGCCATGCATACATATCCTGTGACTATATGAAATTTTTCATTCTATTTTTCCAGAATGTATAATTCTGTCCAAAGAACAGTGGAAGTCTGGATACAGACAACCCTTCTGGGAGTATCTGTGTGGTCATATTTCCAAGCAAGTGCTTCATGCTATTTTAACCCATTTTAGTCTTTTACTCTAGATTAGTTAAATCTATTTTCGAGTTCTAGCTCTGATACCAATTGTAGGACCCAATAGGGTGTAAAATAGGTCAGAGGGGGGGTGAATGACCCTTTTTTAGTACACTATTTTACTTCAGAAGGTAGTTTAATTACCGCTTCTGAAGATGCTTCTGAGTAAAAGGTTTTACTCATAACCCCTTTATCTATTTATGTGTTTTGATGCAAAATAAATTGCACAAGTATAAAAGAGCAAGGTAAGAAAATTTGCAAACAGGGATTTTATCCTTGTTCAGCCTCTGCCTAATCTAGTCCTTGGAAACTTCAGCCCAAGATTTAATTCACTATCAACTCTTCTTCTGGTGAAGAGTAAACCCTTTACAATGCTTTGACTAAAGTACCTTTGAACAGTCTTTACTAAGTTATACCAATACAGAAGTACCGTTCTTCTATATCTGAGGCTCTGAGCTTCGTCTCTCCTAAGTACCTTCCTTATGAGATTACCTAACTCCCTCACACTAACTTACCCTCAGCTCAATATGATTTACAATAGTTTATAAGAAAATGATTTATATGAACTTCTAAACATTGTTTCAGTTAGTTCAAATATAAACAGATGAGATTTGAATGTTTGCTATGAGAAGGTTGTAAACAGATTGAGAATTGGTTCACTCTTGAATACTTTTGCTAAGATTCGGCAACCTTCTCTAATGGCGGATATCATCCTTTTATAGAGGGAGAGAATGTTTCCGTTGATTTTTGGACCGTTGCTAGGAATTCTGCTGTTGTCTCCCAATTTTGTTTCTGTTAACAATCCGTTAAAGTAGCTCGTCCAACTCTAATCCGTGCCATGCTGTGTTAGGTTGATTTTTGAGGACCACTTTGTATGATAGTTACAGGTGAGATTTGCAGAGAAATTCGTGTTCTCGATTTTGCAACCACTTTTGTCTTATAGTGGACTTGGGGACAAAGCGCGCGGCGGCATTAAATGCAAAATCAGTTTTTCTTGACTTTTAGCACTGAAAGAATAAGTTGACTTTGTAGAATCCTAGAGGAACTTCTTGAGGTTCTGAGTCTTGAGTGATCTTCTGAGATATTTAATAGCTCATCTGACTTTAATAGCTTCTGAGCATCCATAGCTCTACTGACGAATCCTTGTGCTTCTGAGGCGACTTCCTTCTGAACTTTGCTTCTAAACTCAAAACTTACAAAACTAAAATTATCTTCAGAATCCAACAACTTTCTAGAGTTTTGTCTTACATATTCTAATCACTTTCGAACGCATTTTTATTACTTTTCAAGATTAATTTGACACAATTTGTTTTTCATACCAGTTTCCTACCACTTATTTACCACTTTCTTACTAGTTTTGATATTTTTTATTCTTCATACCAATTGCATACCAGTTACATACCAGATTCCTACTGTTTTGATTTGATACTTTGTAGAGATTTATCTTACATGAATAAATCACTTTCGAATGCATTTTCATAACTTTTCAAGATTATTTTGACATAATTTATTCTTCATATAAGTTTCCTACCATTTTCTTACTAGTTTTGACATTTTTTGTTCTTCATACCAGTTTCGACCAGTTACATACCAGATTCCTACTATTTTGATTCAATACTTTCTAGATTTTTATCTTACATGTTCTAATCACTTTCTAAGGCATTTTCATTAATTTTCAAGATTAATTTGACATAACTTTTTCTTTATACAAGTTTCTTACCACCACTTTCTTACTAGTTTTGACATTTTTTGTTCTTCATACCAGTTACATACTAGATTCCTACTGTTTTAATTCAATACTTTGTAGAGATTTATCTTACATGTTTTGATAATTTTCTAATGCATTTTCATCACTTTTCAAGATTAATTTAACACAACTTGTTATTCATACCAGTTTCCTACCACTTTTCTTACTAGTTTTGATATTTTTTGTTCTAAATACCCGTTTCATACCAGTTACATACCAGATTTCTACTATCTTGATTCAATACTCTCTAGAGTTTTATCTTACATATTCTAATCACTTTCTAATGAATTTTCATTACTTTTCAAGATTAATTTGACACAATTTATTCTTCATACCAGTTTCCTACGACTTCCTTGCTAGTTTTGACCTTTTTTTTCTTCATACTAGTTACACACCATATTCCTGCTGTTTTGATTCAATACTTTGTAGAGATTTATCTTACATGAATAAATCATTTTCGAATGCATTTTCATAACTTTTTAAGATTATTTTGACACAACTTGTTCTTCATACCAGTTTCTACCACTTTCTTACTAGTTTTGACATTTTTTGTTCTTCATACCAGCTTCATACCATTTACATACCATTCCTACTATTTTGATTCAATACATTTTAGAGTTTTATCTTACATGTTATAATCACTTTCTAATGCATTTTCATTACTTGTAAAGATTAATTTGATACAACTTGTTCTTCATACTAGTTTCCCACCACTTACTACTAATTTCTTACTAGTTTTGACATTTTTTGTTCTTCATACCAGATTCCTACTGTTTTTTATTCAATACTTTGTAGAATTCTATTTTTACATGTTGTAATCACTTTTGAATTCATTTTCATTACTTTTAGGATTATAATTATTTGTTTATTGCTATGGAGATAAACTTTTGACATGTATTTGTGTTACTACCATACTTTCATCATAAATTTGACACAACTTGTTCGTCATACCAGTTACATACCACTTATATACCAATTTCTTACCAGATATCAAACAGTTGAAAAAATATTTTCGAAAAAGTATGTCACAATGGATGGCGTTTCGAAGATAAAAATGAGACAAACAAAAAACTCTAAAGCATCATGTAAAAAAAATGAACAGTTTGAGAGATAATGAAAAAATAAGATAAGAAAATTAAAAAATAAACGTAGAAGGTTAGGGAGGTGAACACAGCAACTTTGGAATGTATAGAATGTAAATATGAAACTTAATTGGTCAAATAAGTTAGGACACAAAACTTGGGCTGAAACTATTCCTAACTTTCAGCCTATTTATAAAAATTTCCCTAAAATATTTCTTATAACAAGTATAAGAGTGATTTAATAGTTCTTATACCAGTTTATCATTGAAAAGAAGGTAAAAAATTGTATAAAAGATCTTATATCATTGTACTAAATAAGGTATAAGAGCTATATTATACCAGGTATATGACTATCAAATTTATTTTTATTTCGAAAAGTTTTAGTTTTATGTTGTTATGAAAAAAAAAATTAGATGAATAAAATAATCTAAGTGCTCTTATTTAAAAACTTAACGGTCTGAGATATATGATTATTTTAATTAAAAAAATCAAATTAAATTGGTAAAAATTAAGTATAACCTCAAAACAATGAAAGTGGGAAATATTTATTGTTTATGAAAAAAGAATATATAATTATAAAAGAGGCAAATGGTGGATTTTCCCTTATGTTTTTGCACTGGTAAGTGTCGGGCGTTTGATTTTTATTGTTACTTTGTTGATATTTTTTTTGTTATTACGGGACAATATTTTATCTTTAAAACAATGAAAAAATAATTATTTAATAGGTGTAATAAAAAATACATGAAATTACTGTTCACTGCATAAAAAACTAAAACAAGATTGTTGAAGAAGTTATTAAAGTAAACTTAAAAAACATGCCACGTTTGCTTGGTTGTTTTGTAAAGAGGTCCTTGTAGAATTTTTCTTTGCAAAAAGATATTTGTTGTTTTATAAATTTACATATAAAGGAAAAAAATATTTTTCATTAAAAATAGTAATGTTCAGAAGGTATTTTAATAAATTTAACATTTTCATATCTTCACCATATTATTTAGGAATTATTTATAAAATTTGAGTAACTTTCGAATATTATTCAATTAATTATGAATTTTAAAAGTTACATTCACATTTTAATTATATAAAAGTATTCATAATTCTCAAAAAATTCTAAAATTTGTTACTAAGTGTTGGATTCTAAGTAGTGAATTTAAAGTTTTGAATTTCCTGAGTTTAGAAGCACATGATAACTCAGAAGATCCAATGTGCTCCGGAGGATAGAAGAACCAAAGAATCTCAGAAGCTTGCAACCTCTGAAGATAATCGAAGACTCTAAGTTGCGAGGAAGCCCCTCTGAAGATCAATGAAGGGCGTCTTAGTATTTTGACGCTAGAAGTCAAGAAAGCTGATCTCGTATTAATTGCCGCCACTCACTTTTGCACTTCAGTCTGAATAAGGACAAAAGCTGTTATGAAATCAGGAACAAAAACATTCCGCTCAGCTGAACCTTTGTTAACCATACAAGACGTGGGTCCCATTTGATTCCTGATTAGTGTAGCGCGGATCAAACTTGGGCGAGGCTCTCAAACGGATTCTTAACGGAAACAAGAATGTGAGATAACGGGAAGAATTTGTGCATCAGTCCAAGACCAACGGAAACATTATCTCCCTCTATAAAAGGATGATTTCTGCCATTGAAGTTACCGAAACAACTGAAAGCTTAAAGAGTGAAATCAATTCTCAAATTCTCACTGCAATCTTCTTAGTAATCATAAATCACAAACGCTTCATTCTTACTTGTTTGTAATCGAGCTAACTGAAACAAAGTTCAGAAGCTCATCATTTTTCTCTCTAAACCAATTGTATAATACACTAGCTAAGGGTAAGTTAGTGTGGGCGAGCTTAGAAATCTTGTGAGGAAGGTACTTAAGAAGATAAGAAGCTCTGAGCCTCAGATACAGTTGGAGGGAACTTCTGTATTGGTATAGCTCACTTTACAAAGGCTGTTGGAGGGTACTTTAGCCAAGGCATTGTAAAAGGTTTACTCTTCACCAGGAAAAGAGTTATTAGTGGATTAAATCTTGGACTGGAGTTTCCAAGGACTGGATTAGGCAGAGGTTGAACCAGGATAAAATCACTGCTTGCAATTTCTATACTCTACATTATTTTTGTTCATTTTAACTCATATTTGAATCAGCTAAAGCCTTAAAAAGGGGACTTTGAGTAAAATACTTTTACTCAGAAGCTACACGCAGCTGTCTTTTAAAACTGAATTTGAGCTTGAAAAAGAGTCATTCACCCCCCATCTGAACTATTTTACACCCTACTAGGTCCAACAATTGGTATCAGAGCTTAACTCAAATTAAAACAGATTTAACAAATCTAGAGTAAACGATCAACATGAGTGAAAATAGCTTAAAACATCTACCCAGTAACATGGCCACACAGATTCTCCCAAAAGGGTTATCTGTGTCTAGATCCCCACTGTTCTTTGGACAAACTTACACATTCTGGAAAAATAGAATGAAAAATTTTATACAGTCTCAGGACATGTATGCTTGGCTTGCTATAGCTAATGGGCCATACATTCCTGCATCAACTGTAGATGGGGTTGTCTCTCCCAAACATGAAAGCGAATATAATGATTTTGATATGAATAAACTACAATGTAATACAATAGCTATTAACTTTCTACATTGTGCTTTAGATGTTGCAGAATAAAATAAGATTTCAAGATGCGAGAGAGCTAGGGAAAATAGGAAAAAGCTTGAAGTGACTTATGAAGGAACGGACAAAGTATAAGAATCAAAGATCAATCAGAACCTTCGCCTCTATGAGCTATTTGAGATGGAGGAGAATGAATCTATCTCTAACTTGAATTGAAGATTCACCAACATCATCAATGAGCTCAAGAAATTGGAAAAGAACTTCTCAAAGGAAGAGAAAGTAAAGAAAATTCTTAAAAGCTTGACCGAGAAGTGGCAATCTAAGAAGACTGCTATAGAAGAGGCTCGGGATCTCACTACCTACAGGTATGATAAGCTAATTAGATCTTTGCTTACTAATGAAATTTTTATGCATAATTTCCAAAAGAAAGAAAAAGCTAAAGTAGAAGGACAGAGAGCCATCATTCTTAAGGTAGAAGTAATAGATAGCTCCTCAAAAGATGATGAGGAGATGGTGATACTAGCCTAAAAATTCAAAAGATTCATGAAGAAGAACTCCAAATCGCCTCAAAGGTTTCAAAAGAAAGAAAGCTTCCCTCAGAAGTCAGACTACCAGAATAAGGACTTCTTAAAAACCAAATTCAGAGGATCTAAAGAGAAGCTCAAAGGTGAGAATCTATAACCTATAACTTGTTTTGAATGTCATCAGGAAGGACACATCAAGTCTAGCTGTCCGAAGCTCAGAAAGGAAGATAAGTGTATAATTAAACTTATTATCATGATGTTTTTAATTATAAAACAATATGGTTTTGAGTCAATTTATACTTCATATAAAAGATTTCACGTTGTATGTAGTTGTTTTTTATGCAAGTACAGAAACTAGGTGAATCTTGGGATTGAACTGATCAAAGAAGTAATTATATATAAAAAAAGTGAAGAAGGTGCAAAAAGATGCGTGGAACACAAGGATTTGTCTTAGGATCGGAGTTGTCAAAGATTAACAAAGTTGCAAAGAAGAATTATGAAGGAAAGCATTGTTCATGATCATGACACCCATTCGCGATCGCGACTTGTCACCCTTCATAATTAGAAAGTTGCCAACCATTATTCACGATCATAAATTCTAACGGTTATTGATTATCTCTTCTCAACTACCAACCGCCAGATAAGAATGATCAACCGCCATCAACTATCAGATAAAAAGACACCTATTAGAATTAGACCAATCACAAAAAGGTGCCTTTCCATTGTGGATGAGGATGAAACTTTGCATCCAATCATATTGAAGTGATGCAACCCTACGCTAATGGACACGACTCTTTGTTTGGATAGACACAACCCTTCGTACTCTATAAATAGGGTTCACATCCAACCAATTTTGTGGGATGTGGAATAGGGGATGACATGCATGGTATAGAGTGTGTGCATAGATAGAGAGTGAAAATTGTATAGATTTCGCTAGTTCAAAGTGTTAGTGAGAAAATTGTACAAGTGATTCGATTCTTATTTCGATCACTAGATTTCTCCATTTATTCGAGCAATTGTTGTATGAGTTTAATTGCAAAGCACTTATCAATAAAAGTTTTTTTCTTCAACATTTAATTGTTCAATATTCACAAAGAATAGCATCCTAGCGGAGGTTCTATATGAGTAGAGACCAAATTCAAAGTAGACGCAGGAGTTGCGAGAATTGACGACTCCCATTAAAGAGTGGATACGTTTTGATCAACTTTAGCTTTCACTAGCATACCTTACAACTTTACTTTGTTTTCTACTTATACTTTCTATTTTGAAATTTATGATATGTCTATGTGTTATAACGAGTATTTCATCTTGCATCATTTATATTAATCAAGTTATATGCTTTCAGTTAACTTTACGAGTGATTTCGGGTTAACAAGATTGTGTATAATCACTGGATCTGTGATTATAACGTTGTTTAGTGAGCCAACATATTTGAAGTGGTAACTTGCTAAATATGGCCATGTGAGAGTGACCCGTACTAAGTATAGTAATATTATTATCCTGGTTTTTATAAGTGTCATAATTCGTTTGCCCTAGATCTAGAAAAGTCATTTCATGTGTTGTTCTGCGGTGAATTATTGAATATTTGGGTGTCTAGAACCGTGTTTGTTGAAGTAATCTAGTGTATGAAATCTTCTTGATGAATTTGCATGTTTTTCTCTACTATACTTGTTCTCAGGGAATATTTGTATAGTTTACATTTTCTCTAATCTTTTCATGCATCAGTCTATTATCATCCAAACCCTCCAATACAAATTATCTTATTTCTTTTGTTTTGTAACTCTAGTTGGTCTTTAGAACTGAATTCCTTCCCTGTGGGATCAATATCTTTTAAAACTACATCGTAACTGTATACTTACAATGGTCATCATTTTTCTATTTGATGAGCGGTACTGACAACACCTGTTCATATTTAGAACTTTTATCTTATTAGTAGAAAAGTGGGGAATAAGGTTTTTGGCACCGTTACCGAATATAAGCCTATCGAAATGAGTACAGTTAAAATCTTGTGATCAAGTTTTTGGCACCGTTGCCGGGAAAGGCAAGTGCGTTCCAGAGATCAAATTGCTAGAGAACGGGCAATTATTTTTAGCTATCAACAGATTTATTTATTTTTATTTTTAATTTTGTTTTTGGTTTTAAGTGTTTATATCTTATTATTAACATATTTTTCTTGCTTATTCATTGAGTTTTCTTTCTAGAGTGTGCATGCTAATCGGAAGGTTTCGACTCTAATGACTTTGAGGGGTTATATTCTAAAATGAAGCTAAAAACCTTATTCCCCACTTTTCTACTGATAAGATAAAAATTCAAAATATGAACAGGTGTTGTCAATACCGCTTATCATATAGAAAAATGGTGACCACTGCAAGTATACAGTTATGATGTAGTTTTAAAAGATATCAATCCCACAAGGAAGGACCAGCTCTAAAGATCAATAAGAGAAACAGAATAAAGAAAATAAAATAGATCTGATTTTAGTTAGGAGGATTGGAATAATGGATGAATAGATAAATGTATGAAAGATTAGAGAAGATAAAAGTATATAGATTTTCCCTATGAACAAGTATAGCAAAGAAAATATGCAAGGTCATCAAAGATATTTCTTTCACTAGATTAATTTAACAGACTCGGTTCTAGATACTCAGATATTCAATTATTCACCGCAGAGCAACACATGAAATGACTTTTCTAAATCTAGTGCAAACGAATTAAGACGATTATATAAACCTGGATAACAATATTACTATGCTTAGTACGGGGTCGCTCTCACATAGCCACATTTAGCAAGTTACCATTCCAAAAATGTTGGCTCACTAAACAACGTTATAATCACAGATCCAGTGATTATACACTATCTTGTTAACCCTGAAACTACTCTCAAAGTTAACTCAAAAGCATATAACTTGATTAATATAAAAGACTCAACATGAAATAAACATTATGACACATAGACATATCATAAACTTCGAAATAGAAAGTATAAGTAGAAAGCAAAGCAAAGTTGTAAGGTATGCAAGTGAATGCAAATGTTGATCAAACCGTATCCACTCTTTAATGGGGGTTGTCAATTCCCACAATTTCTACATCTGCTTTGAATTCGGTCTTGACTCGTACAGAACCTCCGCTAGGATGCTATTCTTTGTGAATATCAAACAAATGAATATTGAAGAATGAAAACTTTCATTGATAAGTGATTTGCAAGTACACTTATACAACAATCGCTCGAATATGTAGAGAAATCTAATGATCGAAATAAGGATTTGAATCACTTATACATTTTCTCACTAACACTTATGAACGTAGAGAAAACTAGATAATTTTACTCTCTTTCTAAGTACACACTATATCTCTTACTTTTTCTAATTCCAATGCCACGAAATTTGAGAGGTTTGGAGCCCTATTTAGAAAGTTCGAAGGGTTGTGTCTATCCATATGAAGAGTTGTGTCCATTAGCGAAAGATTGCATCACTTAATTGTGATTGGTTGAGAAGCTTTAATCTTATCCACAATGGACAGGCTCCTTTTCATGATTGGTTGACTTCCAAAAGTAGTCTTTTTGTTTGGTAGTTGATGGTGGTTGATCGTTCTTATCTGGTGGTTGGTAGTTAAGAAGATTTGACCAAAGAAACCATCCATGTCGCGACCGCGATATACATTTCATGACCTTGAATACTTGTTTGGCAATTTTCTATTCTGAAGAATACTAAGTCGCGACCGCGAATGGTTGTCATGACCGTGATATGTGTTTTTCTTTAGAATTCTCCTTGTAACTTCACCGATCTTTGATAGATTTGATCCTAAACCAAATCTTTAAGTTCCACGCATTCTTTTAGCACCTTTTTCACTCTTTTTTCAAAGAATTCCACTTTAGATCATTTTACTCCCAAGATTTACCTAGTATTTGCATTTGCATAAAAAATAGCTACATATCACGTGAAATCTTTTATATGAGGTATAAAATTGACTTAAACTATAGCATTTAGTGTGTAAAGTTAATATGATAATAAGTGTAATTATACACTTATCACATGCTGATGGGCTACAAGACTGCAAGCATTGCTTGGCAACGCTTGTGTGGGCTTGTAGTGCAGGCTCACCAGCAACCTGCAACTAAGGCTTTCAGGAAGTCTCGCAAGGCCTCACTTATGGGATAAGGGAAGCCCAAATAGGCTTCCCTTGGTGGCCATGCATAGCCCACGTAAGTAGGCTGTGATTGCAAGTTGACACGCGGAGCTTGGAGCTCCATACGTTAACCTGTATGTGGGATATTGGAAATAAGGGGAGCATTTTTGCTCCCCTTCCACTACATATAGTGGCCTCCTCTCCTCTTTCTTCATACTTCAGCTCAACCTTCCTTTCGAGTTTTGACTTCTTTTTCTTGCGAATTTTCGCAAGATCCTCCACGAGTTTCTCTAGCATTTGCAAAATATATTTTGAAGGTTATATTCCTATTTTTGAATAGAGCCTTCATAGTTATTTTTGGGTTGGTCTACTAGTGGTTTAGCAACCACTTGTTAACTGATGAGTCATCCCTCCATGTGAGGTTTTGGTCATGGGGTTTGTGTGGACTTGTCATAGAGGTTATTCTCTTTTAGAGGCTTGTGCTAACAAAGTGCTATCCGATTGTTCTAAGGGATTACTACACCACACCAAAGGAAGGCACACATCAAATGGTAATGCTCTAAACTTAGATGTTAGGTTTCTTTAAATATGTTTTATAAACCAAAAGCATCTATGGAACGTTTAAATTACGATTATGTCAATCATGCCATGGTTAGGAGTTCCTCTAGGGTTAAATTTAAGTTTTAAAATTCTATCATGCTAGTTCACATGTTCATTAATTACCTTAATTTAACCACCATAATGAGAAGAAGTTCTTGGTATTTGTAGGGCATTGGGCCATGTGGGATATCGCATTACTTATGAAACCAAGGTTTTTCAATTTCTAAAGGAGGACTGTCAATGTTTCTTTCCATGGAGATTTGTTGTGGGGATCCTTTTGAGATGGCCTTGCTTCATTCACCTTCCTTATTCCCTTAGCTCACTTGAAAGAGTACTCTATTCTAGTTACAACTTCATAAAGGTCATCAAAATGTCAAAATCTCTGCATTACTAAATCTTCCTTGAGTAAGGATGTACTCCATCTATCAAGATCAAAGCTAGATCTTTGAAAGCAAGTATCGGCCTTATAGTCAACTAGACTCTAATCCATCTTCGAAAGTACTCATCAAAGCACTCACCTTCTTCTTACCGACATTGAAGCAAGTCCTTGAGGAATGCTTTAGGCCTTTCATTGTAAAAAAACTAGTCCTTGATGACTTGGGAGAGATGAGGCCAACTGAGCTTCACATCCTTAGGCAAATCTCTATACCACACTAGGGAAGAACCAGGTAGTGAAGATGAGAGCATTTTGGCTAAATGTTAATTGGGGAAGCCTTTCATTTTCAAAATCATGGTGTAGATAGACAAATGATCGGACATTGGCATCTTTTAATCATACAGGGGAAATAAGGAATGAGAGACTCAGGGGGAAACAATTCTCCCTTTCTTCCGTTGAAAAACTAAGCTTCTTCTCCTTGCATAATCACTTCCTTAGTAATTTCCCTAACCTTGGAAACTATCATATCGATCGCGGCTTTTAGTGAGCACCGATTACTTCCTTTACACAAATTACCATAGGTTCTCGGATAGCATTCTTGATGACCTCAAAATTCACAAATTTGTTGAAGGAAGTAAGCATTCTTCATCGGAGTAGTTAAACTAACTCGTTTCAATAGATTGGATTAGGCGTTCATTGTTCATTTCCCAATCTGAGACAAAATCGGTGCAAGATCTTTAGCTTGTTAGCTTATGTCTAGGTGTATGAGGGTAATAGTTATGAATTTGTATGTGTGTATTTTTAATTTATTATATGCAACATGGCTGCAAAATAAGGGGTTAGTGTATCCATCATATGATGCTTTAAGACTCGAACTAAGACTCGTGTGTGTAGTGTTTGAAATAACAAACACATTAATATAACTCATAGACACATATCCACTCAAAATACCCATGGAACATGGATAAGGTGGAGATGCGATATGGCATAACATGAAAAATATGAGCATAAAAATAACATGCATGGCAATATCATAGTGAACATATAATTTAGACATAATGTTAGCACAACATTAATAAGGTATATGCATGGCATGAACATAGTATAAAAGTAAGATGGACATGGAATGTGCATGGCAAAGCATAATATAATGGGAAAAACATGGTATAGACACACATGATGGATACATGATGTAAGGGTAGAATATCTGTGGTCTAGACATAGGACATACATGTTATATTCATGGTATAAGCATGGTAAACCTACACTAGCATGACATAGACGTGACTTTAGATATGATTTATACATGGTATAAATGGTTTGTATATAACCTAAGCAAGCAAAATATACATGGTATAAACATGAAGTTAATGCAAGCATGATACAGATGTGGTTTTTGGTATGACCTAAACTATACATGGTATGGTACAATTTATACATGGTTTAAACATGGTATAACGTAAACTAAACCAAAAAATGACATAGAAATGGTATAAGCATACATATTTACACATGGTATAGTTTGTAGAGATACACATGGCATTACTAAACATAAATATGGTATAGGTGTAAAAATATACACGGTATAAACAAAATGATGGTATGCCCTTAGCTGTGAATGGTATAGTCAAAGCTATGACATGACATGGCCTAAGTTACGCATGGCAAAGTCAAAGTGATAACGGTACATAACCTATACTGAGCATGTCAAAGTAAAGTGATGACTGACCATAATAAAAATTACGCATGGGAAAGTTAAAGTGATGACATGGAATAACCTAAACTAAGCAGGAAAAGTTAAAGTGATGACATGGCATAACAAAGTCAAAGTTATGAAGTGGCATAACCTAAATTAAGCATGGCAATGCCAAAGTGATGATACAGTATAATTTAAATTAAGCATGGTAAAGTCAAAGTGATTACATGGCATAACTTAAACTACGCATGGCAAAGTCAAAATGATGATGTGGTATAATTTAAATTTTGCATGGCAAAGTCAAAGTGATGACATGGTATAACCTAAATTAAACATGGCAAAGTCAAAGTGATGATGTGGCATGCCTAAGCTACGCATGGAATAACTAAAATATACATGATATAAATATTAAATGTACATAGTATAAGCAGGGTTGAGACATTCCATGGTTATGAGACTTGGTGTATGTGCTTGTGTCCACACAAAATCCGTGGTTAGTACATTTGACTTGGACCATATAAATCATATAACAGGTAAAAGAAAAGTAACATGTAGTGCATAGCATGGAAACACATATCATATAGCATGGCAACACATATTATATAGTTTATACCACATCATTTCAAAAAAGGGCTGATTTCTCCAACTTTATCCCTCGAACCTCTTTATTTCTCCAATGCGTTGATTAGGTAAAGCTTCTAGAACTAGGATTGGCTCTAAGAACTATGACATCCATAAGGGAGTTCAAAGTGTGACCTCAACTATTAATTTTCATGATTTAAGGTATTCCTAGAGGAATATAAGTGCTATAGTTTACTATATGCAGGATGACAGTTGGGTTGCTGGTGTAAATGATTCCCACAACACTATGATATACTTCAGACCCCGTGAAGGGTATCAAGCATAAGATATGGCTATGAGTGGCTACTCATTGGGCACCCCTAAGCCCCGTGAAGGGTTTAAGCAATACTTACTAAATAGGCTGGATCAAATGGGGAAATCCTATTCTAAATGCAAAAATCTATTTAGTAGAAATATAATATATTAAATAAAACATATTGGATAAAATTAACTTAAAAATTATTATGTACTTCATCAAATCTTTTAAATTCTAGAATTTTAAGTTTAACAAAAAGAAATCACCAACATAGTCACCACTATAAGCGGATGACGTTTTGGATGAGGCTTTACCAAGCGGGTCGGGTTTTATCAATTTTTCGGGACATATGCTACTTTTGGGACGTATTTCACAGTTTTGGGCGTATCGCTACATTTAAGGAAATTCCAAGGATTTCTTCTCATTTAAATAATTTCAAATAAAAGTCAAGCTACTTCTGGTTAAATTGAAAAGATTTTAGAACCTAAATTCCTAAACAAAGACACAAAGTCGCCACCTAGATCAACTCTTCCAAGAAGATTCTGATATAGCTTTGTTTCCAAGGACAATTTAATACCTTAAATTTAGATATTTGGGTTTAAACAAAGTTACCTACTTTATTGTTTAAGTTAATCTCTTGTTAGACACCAAAGTTAAACCAATATTTAATATTAACATATTCATATTGCTTAAGATTTATCAAGAGGCATGAAGGCCGGAATAAAGATGTTATTTTAAGCCTAATGTTAGTTAGGCTAAAACAACATCATAGCATGAGACAAGTGTTTAAACTCAATCACTCATACAAGATTTCATACAAGGTACTTACAATGGGTTAGAACCGAAATCAAATCAAACAAAGCTTCAAAACAAAGGTTAAACAGAAAAAATAGGTAAAATAGGGCATTCAACCTTTGATTTTGGTATACAGAAATCGATATTTGTACCCAAATCAATGAACCCTATACCAAGTTTGACTCTTATCTACTAGATTCATGGGCAAAAAGCCCCCAAACAACGTTTAAGGTGCAAGTTTTCAGTTTTTGGTTTTTTTTGCCTAGTTGTTAGCCAAGTTTACATGTTTAGTCAATTTTTAAGCACTTTCAAACATGTATAAATATAAATAAATGGATTGGAGAATTTTGATGACTTACCTAGAAGCGACACACAACCTCTTAAGCTTTATAGTGTGTTTCTAAACCTCCTCAACTTACTAAATCGATAAAGTAAAAGGAATTGAAATAAAACATGAAGTCTCATATTAGATTTATACCTTTTTGTTTAGATACCACCATTATGATAGTCTCATAATTACCAATCTAACCAACTATAAGATGGGGAATGAGGGGTGTTGGATAATGGGAAAATAAAGTTTTAAAAATGCAAGGACTAAACCTCTAGCCTATGTTATGGAGTCTCAACCCGAATTAGCTCTTTTGGAAAATTCAGTAGAGCCTACATCCGTTAAGCTTACACCCCACTATAGTATAGAGAATCAGGTCCGAATGAGTTACCTAATTTTCCCTTATTTGAGTTAATAATACAAGAACATCACCATCTTTAATATATTTCGATGATTATTCTAGCCATTTTTAGTATATAGTTAACATTTACGAAATCCACATGCAGAAAGTGACAAATAATTAAATAAAGTGATAAACAAATAACTGAGAGCGATAAAGTAAGTAAATAGGCTTCTAACCTAAAAGGGGAAGGATAAATAATAATACATGGTCAGGGGGGTATACAAATGGCCCTAAATACATATTTATTTACAAATGCAAAAAATAAAACCTAGCATATCTAACCTAAATTTACTAGTATCTAGAAAGGTTAGCACCTGATATACAAAATAATCATAACATGGTTAGATACAATACAAGACTCAATTAGTAGCATAAGTTAGATTAGTGTTATCATGGCTTCATGGATTAAAAGATGGGAAATTCGAGTTTCCTACCCACCTTTATTTGGAAAATATTGATTTTAGACTAAATTATAAAAGAAATTTAAATATTATTATTGATACATGGTATGAAGTGGGTCGGTTATTAGGGAAAATGTGGTTCCCATCATTGGGGTAGCTTAAAACAGCATAAAAAAAGAAATCTAAGCAAAAAAAAAAAAAAACAACAAGGAGCTTGGTTGAGACTAGATTAGTTACCCCTTGGCTGTTTGGAATGGCCTAGTGTTCGAAAGATTTTGGCTATACTTGTTCTGAAAGACTTATCCCCGGCAACAGCGCCAAAAACTTGATCGCAAGGTTTTGACTCTACTTATTCTGAGTGCTTATATTTTATAATGAAGCCAAAACCTTGTTCCCCACTATTCCACTAATAAGTTAAGAAGTTCAAAATACGAACAAGCGTTGTCAATATCGCTTATCAAATAGAAAAATGGTGACCACTGCAAGTATACAGTTTCGATGTAGTTTTAAAAGATATTGATCCCACAAGGAAGGGATTCAGTTCTAAAGACCAAATAGAGTTACAGGGTAAACGAAATAAGATAATTTGTATTGGAGTTGGATGATTTGGATGATATACGAATGAATAGATAGATGTATGAACAGACTAGAGAAAATGTAAAATATAAAGATATTCCTAAGAACAAGTTTAGCAGAGAAAAACATGCAAAATCATCAAGAATATTCCATACACTAGATAACTTCAACAAAAAAGGTTCTAGACACCCTAATATTCAATAATTCACCACAAAGAAACACATGAGATGATTTTTCTAAGTCTAGGATAAATGAATTATGACATTTATAAGAACCTGGATAACTATATTACTATGCTTAGTACGAGTCACTCTCACATAGCCATATTTAGCAAGTTACAACTCCAAAAATGTTGGCTCACTAAACAGCGTTATAATCACAGATCCAGTGATTATACACAATCTTGTTAACCCCGAAATCACTCTTAAAGTTAACTCGAAAGCATATAACTTTATTAATACAAATGACGCAAAACTAATTACTCGTTATTACACATAGACATATCATAAACTTTAAAATAGAAAGTATAAGCAGAAAATAAAGTAAAGTTGTCAGGTATGCAAGTGAAAGCTAAAGTTGATCAAATCGTATCCACTCTTTAATGGTAGTCGTCAATTCCCGCAATTCCTACATCTACTTTAAATCCGATATCGACTCATGCAGAACCTTCGCTAGGATGCTATTCTTTGCAATGACGCTCATACAACAAATGCTCGAATTTGTGTAGAAATATAGTGATCAAAGTAGGAATTGAATCACTTATATATTTTTCTCGCTAAGACTTTGAACGTAGCAAAATCTAGATATTTTCACTCTCTAGCTATACTCGTGTGAGTGGGCGACACGGAGCGATGGGCCGAGAGTGCGCGATTTCATAGGCGCGGTCCACCAGGGTGTTTGAAAAAAGAAGCATCAGGTCGGGGACCCAGGAAAAGGGTTGAAAAAGAAAAAAGGCAAAAACATTTTAGATCGGTTCGAACCCGAATCATCCATCTCTTAGTGTGTAGTCGCCACCTGGATTAGCTCTTTCTAGGAATTAGAGTCCTATGAGGCTTAACGTCCGGGGGATGGCCCACCAAGACACAGAGATTCGGGTCCGGGATAAGTTACTTATTTCTTAAGTGATCACGTTATATTACATATATAGAAAACCGTATTTTCTTAGTTATGCATATTCGCACTTAGGTCATTTTTAGAGTTTACATGCATGATTCATGTATAGAAAAAGTAGTAAATCCATCCACAAAATAGTAAGTAAATGTGCGGAAAATAAAAATTACAAGGCTTTCAAAAATCGGGGGATGCAACCGCCCGCTACCCTATTAATTACATTTTCCTTAAAAAAATATACATTACCCGAAGGTAAGTAAATCCTAGGCATACATCTAACCTACATCCACAAAGGTTAGCACGGAGGATATCACATATGTTCGATTTGATTTTAGCGAGGCCCGTGTGGCCTAATTAAAATATCGATGATTTTAAAATTGTTAAATTAAATAAAAATAGTTCATTTTTATTTACACGTATGTTGGTCAATTTTATTAGTGAAAATGACCACATGGCAAAAGGTGAGGTATGTTATCCGGGAATAATTTTAATTCCCTTCGTGGGGGTATTCTAACATAAGAATAATAAAATAATAAAAAAAAGAAATAAAGATGAAGAAGAGAATTACAACATTATTTACATTATAAAAGAAATAAAAATATTCCTAGGTTCACATGTAGAATAATATTGGAAACACGAGATAAAGTAGCTCTAGGAACTCAGAGGCTTACCCTTTCGGTATTAATCCACTTCGGTGTATCCGTTCCACCTTTGAAAGTCCTCCTCGTCCTTTAGTTTAGATTTAATTGTAGTTTGATGTGAAAAAAAAAATTGTTTGGTTGGAAAATAAAGTGTTTATTTATCCAAAAGATAATCAAACTCGGGTTCTAAATTTGTTTTAGACCCGAGAATATCTGAGGATATCTAAAGAAAAGTAGATGAAAAAAAGATTTTAGACTCGGGTTCTAAATTTGTTTTAGACCCGAGAATATCTAAGGATTTTTTAGAAGTGTAGGAAGAAGAATGGTTTGAAAATAATCAAGACTTGAGATCCAAATGTGTTTTGGATCTAAATTATTCAAGAAAATATTTTTGGTGTTTTTCTCATTGTCTTTTTATCTGAAAATCTAATTTTTTGTCTAAATTTTCGAGCCCCGAATATCGAAAATGACCCGGCTATTTATAGGAAAATCCCGAAAAATCCAAAAAATGTAAGATTTTCTGGTAAGGGTCTCGCTAGAAAAAAAACTCCGACGAGGCCCCTTGCGGCGGGTGCCTCGCCAAAGCTTGGCAAGGCCGAGCCTCACCAAAGCCTTTGGCGAGGGTTGCCTTGCCGAACCCTTTGGCGAGGTTCGCCTCGCCCGCGTTTGGCGATGCGGCCCCCCCCCGGAACAGGTTTTCCACCACGTTTTCAGTATTTTTTGTATTTTATATTTTTTAATTAATATTTTTTTTCATTTTATTATTTTTTTATTAATTTTCTGAATTAAATAATTTTATTGGAAACGTCCTTTTTGACTTTAGAGACGAGGAGAATTCTCATTCGGATGCACCTGGATACTTGAAAATTGTGTGATTCAAGAATAAAATCCCGAAAAAACCGTCATCATCGAAATCGCGAGCTGGTACAAAATCCCGTGCTCACATCGCCGATTTGGAAGAATATTGTGTCTTGTTATTCTCAGAACAAAGTGTTTTGGGAAATATTTTCCTCCCATTGTCGTGTGACTATTGGTAGCGGAAACTTGGCTTCTTTTTGGAATGATAATTGGACTTCGGATAAGCCACTTTGTTTTCTCGTCCCAGACCTATACTTTTTGTGTAATAATAAGAGATTTTCCATAAGTGTTGGTTGTTTGGCAATTTTTTCAATGGATGCTTATTGTCGTCCGCTTTGGAAGCGAAATCTCCGAATTACCTTGCAAGAACGCTGTTGTCACTTGCGTCATTGGATAGCAACAGCAATCCCTACTCTATTCAATCCGATTACTGTATCTGCCATCACTTCGTTCCCTGCTACTGTCACTAGTTTTGCTGCATCTGACCCGCCTGTCAACACTGTTAATATGGTTGTTACCAATGTCATTACTGTTGCTTCTAATTCTGTCATTGGTGCAGCTGCTTCAACATTGTAGCCTCGGTTTAGTACAGTTGATGACAAGTTCTACTGGGATGATGGTCGTGACAATCAATTCTCAGCCGCTTCATTTTACAAATTATTCTACCATGCTCCACGATGGACAACGCCAAGACTTGATTTCACTACCATTTGGCATGCATGTCTCGTACCAAAAGTAAAATTTTTTTGTTCGATGCTTTTCCATGGTTGGCTTCCAACTAGATCTTTTTACTCTCCTGAGGCTATAATTCAATTGGTGATGCCACTTACCCTTTCTGCAATGAAATTGAAACAATTGATCACTTACTTCTCTTATGTAACTCAAGTCTCCGTGTGCAGACTGAATTTCTGAAATGGTTAGGGTCACCATTACCGATTCTAAGTAGCATCATTGAATTCTTTGACATTTGGCAAGCTCTTTTTTGCCCGGGTAGTTATATGGAATTTGGGACATCTCTTTGGTTTATAATCACTTGGAATCTTTGGAAATGACAGAATAAATTGGTGTTAGTCGACATCCTTCTTTCGAGCATTAATTATTGTTGGTTTTTATTTCATTGTAATAGGCGGAGCTTTTGTATTTCGATCTCGAATTTATTTGTTAACCCAGGACTCTTGCTACATACTTAAGTTACCATTCTCCACTTGAGAATCGTAACTTTTTTCATTAATAAAAGAGGAGTTTTGTAGGCAAGAGTGGAAACCAATCTAGTTGGGGACTACGCCCTTAAATTTTCTCCCGTCTCAACCTTTTTGCTTTTGGAGAGTCACATTGACTTTCCAGGAGTTTTTCAAAAAAAAGTATGATCCAAAACTCATAGAAAAAGAAACCAATCTGAACCTTGCCAAGATGCAATTTTCGCTTAAGTACGTGAGATCAATTAAATAATTAAAATGATTGTATGATCATCTTCTTATACATGCATAAATTAAAATGATTGAATAGTCACCATTTAACTATTGATAGGCCCATTAAGGCCCAAATAACACACTTTGGCCCAACACGAAGGGGCTCCTCAGCAAGTAGTACTTTAGCAGAATAACGCGCCGCGGATCCTTCAGCACTCTAGCATCGTCACACCATGTTTTGCCCCGAACACACATCAACATTTGCATTTTCAGCTAAGGCCTTTACGCTAAGTTACTCCTTTAGGAAAACCCTCTACGCCCGCGCTGAAGCCTATTCGAAACAACCCTTGCTGATTCAGCTCACTCCTTATCTCTCCACTATCGCATTAAATGCAAACCTAACTGGCAGAGGTGAATCGTTTAATGCTCCGATAGTGGAAAAGACCCTCAAGTAGCTTGCCATTTGCACACATCTCACAGCCGGGTCCCACTGGCCATCATTACTCAAATTCCTATAAATAGCAAGGCAATCTCCCACTCTTGAGAAAACTGCTACTTTGGGAATACACTCACTACTTCCCCTAGATAGCTAACTTTAGTATCGGAGGGTCTTCGCCTGAAACACTTCTAGATGGAGACTTGTTTTGCAGGATCCGAGGACGTTGAAGGCCGTGGACTTCACCCGACGGATACCAAATTGGTGCGGTGAGCGTGGAACAACTTGAAAGCATGACTACTCCCCTAAACAAACCAACAAAACCCCCTCTAACCCTGGGGACCATTCTTTTCTTAGACACGCTAGAACTTGGGAACAAAGCCGGAACTTAGACTCCAGTCGCTCAAATCAACCTATAACGGACGGAGGTGCCCACTTTTACGGGGCCAAGAAATGTTTGTAGAAAGAAGGAGAAGAAAAGCTGCTGAGAAAGACATGGTGGCCATGCTTTTCAGGCAAAGTAAGCAACAAAATGCAGCCATGGCCCTCATGCAAAATATGATGAATGAAATCTTGCACTCATGGAAAGAAGAGCAAGAGTTGCTTCGAAGCTTGTGTCGAGAAAGGCAATTGGTAAGGTTGGAAACACGTCACCCTTCGCAGGGCTAGCCATCGGTAGCGGCCTAAGATCGCTCGCGCTATACTTATCATCGTCCTCGAACATTGGAAAATGGAAAAGCCACTATGGTCAAGGGAAAGGCAAAAGTGGAGTCCTCAAGATGAGAAGTGAGGGAGTATGAGGAGGAATCGCTCCAGCACAGGAATGGGAGCTCAGCATTCAAGACCCACTCAGAACCATCTTTGGATATCGAAAGGAGCTTAGCAGGGTCAAGGCGAAAGGAGCACACTCAGTCCCAGCTGAATAAGAAGGACCTCGAAGTGTTGATAGCTAGAAAGGTCGACACGCTCCTGGAAAAAAGAGGAATGAAGGGTGCTATACCAGACATTGCCGAGATGGCCTGGCCATACTACGCCCACATTCGTGCTGAGAGGTTCTCGAGAGGATTCAAGCAGCCTCGCTTGTATGAGTACTCGGGAGTGGGGGACCCAATAGCGCATGTCCGTTACTTTCGCCAATGCATGGAGGCAGTTGATGCCACTGACGCCATGCTATGCAAATTATTCCCCACTACGTTAATCGCGCTCGTGACCCACTGGTTTGAGAACCTTAAGCCCGGATCCATAACAAGCTTTGACATGATGGCAAAGAGCTTCGCCCTATACTTTGTCACATCCATCCCGCCTAGTCGAACTGTTCAAGACTTACATATGGTTCTGTAAAGAGCAGATGAGCCTCTCATCAACTTCGTGGAAAGGTTCCAAAAGGTGGACCTTGAAATCAGGGACTGTAACATTGACATAGCCTCAGAAGCACTCGCAAGGAACTACCATAGCACCAACATGGTAAAAGACATTTCCACCGAAAGGCCCACCACGTTGGTGATGCTGATGCAAAAGGTAAGAAAATGGGTGCGTTGGGAAACCCATAAGAGAAACAATAGATAAATTGAGGCCACTGCCAAGTAAGAACCAGTGAAGCGACGTGATTATGGGAGGTGAGAGCTAGATCACCACCGAGAGGCAGGAGGTTCTGATGTGGATTGAGAAGAATAGAGAAGACATCAAATACCCCCCTAAAATGAGGTATAAAGGGAAACCGGGAACCTACTATGAATTCCACAAAAGTGAGGGCCATGACATAGAGGATTGCTGGGAGCTAGCCCTCGAGCTGAGTAAGAAAGCTGCTGATGGCCAGTTGAACCGATTCCTCCAAAACCCACCGAGAGAGAGACAACGAGATGGGGGGAGGAGACCCCGCGATAAGATGAACCTCGTAACACCGAGCGAGGCTATCAATTGCCTCGCCGCGGTGCCAGAGACCCTGCCCCTTGAGGGGTTTGATTGCTGGAGGAACCACTGTGAAGAAGAGAAAAAGGGATAACACGTTCAATTATGATAACATGGATAGAGGAGGTGAAACATGTTACAATTTCTCGGAGGAGAAAAAACCATTACCGTAAAACAACGCATTAGTGATCGAAATGATGGTGGAAGGATTCCAAGTGAGGTGCACCTTAGTAAATACGAAAAGCTCAGTAAATGTCATGACTAGAAGTGTTTACGATGAAATCAAGGAAATCCCAATCACCTCGCTATTCATGAGGAGCCGTTGATAGGGCTTAGAGGCCATACTGTGTGTGTCTACAGTTCGATGAACTTGTCTATATCGTTAGGAGAAAATCACCCCCGGTGGAAAACGAGGGTGGAATTCTTGATTGTGGACATCCCCCTCGTGTACACCATAATCCTGGGGTGTTCACTCATTATTGGGTCCGAAGGTATCATTAACCTTCGGTATCTAACACTCAAAATACTTACCCAACAAGGGGTAGCCAAGGCCTGTGAGAATTAGCAAGCCGCTCAGGAAATGTATTTGATATCCCTGAAGGCCGAGCCCTTAACCGTGGATGAGGAGCCCGACCAGGAGCACGCGATTGAGCTCGCTGATGTAATGGTGGCCGTAACTCTGGAAGAAGGGAAAGAGGTGCGCATGTCTAAGGGGTTGAAGGAAAAAGTGAAAGAAGAAATCCTTGCAGTATTGCGTGAAAAAGTCCATGCGTTCACTTGGACTCTAGCAAACCTAACGGGGGTAAGCCCCGAAGTTGCTGAGCACAGGCTGAATGTACTGTCCTAGGCCAAGCTTATCAAGCAAAAATGAAGGAACCATGTGCCCGAGAGATAGAAAGCCATAGAGGAGGAGGTCTCTCACCGACTTAAAGTAGGCCACATCAAAGCAATCCTGTATCCTAACTGGATCGCCAATGTGGTGCTGGTTAAAAAGGCGAATGGAAAATTCCTCATGTGTGTGGCTTTTACAGACCTGAACAAAGCATGCCTGAAAGACAGCTACCCTCTCCCCAGTATTGACATGCTGGTTGATGCCACAGCAGGCTATGTAATTTACTCTATGCAAGACGTAGCATCAAGGTACAACCAAATACACAAGGCCGAGGAAGATAAAGAGAAAACATCGTTCATCAAGCACGAGGGAATATACTGCTACAATGTCATGCTCTTCAGTCTCAAAAATGCTGGGGCCACGTATCAACGAATGGTGAATGACATCTTTGGCAACATGATAGGAAAGGAGGTGGAGCTATACGATATGATCATTAAAAGTAAGACTGAAGGGGAACATGCCTCACACATATCGAAGGTCCTCGCCCTCTTAGAAAAGTACGGGCTGAAGCTGAACCCAGAAAAATGCACCTTCAGCGTAGTAGGAGGAAAGTTCTTAGGATATCTAGTCTCGCAGAGGGGAATAGAAGCTAACCTTGAAAAAATAAAGGCGGTGTTCCAGCTCAAAGAACCCCAGAGCATCAAAGACATCCAACGCCTCAATGGTAAGCTCAATGCCTTGGGCGGCTTCGTTTCATGTGACGTACACTGATGCATCCCCTTTTACAAGGCCCTAAAGGTGAAAAATTTCACATGGGGAGAAGACTATGCCGCGGCATTTGCCTAAATCAAAGCCTTCCTGGTCTAGCCACCGTTGCTAAGCCATCCTATCACCGGTGCACCGCTATACCTCTACTTGAGCACCTAAGAAGAGGCACTGGGAATGGTGCTCATTAGGGAAGAAGGAACGGACCAGTTCCTGGTTTACTATGGTAGCTGTGCTATGAAAGGGGCTGAAATCAATAAGGCCAGATTGAAAATATGGCATTCGCGCTGATGGTATCCTCCCAGAAATGGCACCACTACTTTCAAGCCCACATAATCATGGTGCGGACTAAAGCACTTCAACGGCTTGAGTCCTCAGGTTATCTCGCTAAATGGTCTCTCAAGCTTGTAGAATTTGACATCCGCTTCGAGCCAAGAACTACCATGAAGGCCCAAGTGTTGGCGGACTTTGTGCAAGAAGCTCCGCAGCCGAAAGAGCTACCCAAGGATGCGTGGAGTCCAAACGTCTTTTGAATCCGAAAATCTTTGAAGAAAATATTTATCCAAAAAATAATTAGACTCGGGTTCTAAATTTGTTTTAGACCCGAGAATATCTGAAGATTTTTGAAAAATGTAGGAAGAAGAATGGTTTGAACATAATCAAGATTTGAGATCTAAATGTGTTTTGGATCTAAATTATTGAAGAAAATATTTTTGGTGTTTTTCTCGTTGTCTTTTAATCTGAAAATCTAATTTTTTTGTCTAAATTTTTGAGCCCCCTCCAATCCAAAAAGGTTCAACTATTTATAGAAAAAAAATCCCAAAAAATAAAAAAAAAAAGAAAGTTTGACGAGGACCTCGCCAGAGAGGCTGGGGAGCTCGCCAGCCTCTTTGGCAAGAGGGCCAAAGAAATCTCAATTGGGATTTCTTTGGTCCACGTTTATAATTTTTTTTAAATATTATATTATATTTTATA